>JAEUWJ010000385.1:0-30948 GCA_018524395.1 Podaxis carcinomalis | reverse complement strand
CTAAGGGTGTTGTCATGACGGGTTTTTAGTATTTTCCAGAGTTCATACTTGATACTGCCCAGTCCGGCTGCTTTTCCAATTGTATAATATCTTATTGGGATCATATATATTGTTCATTAAATCATTTCTAAAGTAATTTTTTTCCTAATCCAGTATAATATATCTAAATAACTAATACCTATATAGTATTTATATTTAACTATACAATAAGTTGCTTGAAGACTAAAGCTAATTTATTCATATTCAGAGACTTTAAAGTTTCCTTGAATGCGTGTATTTTAAGAAATAGTCTGCAAATGCTTCTAACTCTATGTTAAGTACTTTTCATTTTTGACTCAACTCCTTTGTTAATTAATATTTACTGTAATAAAAGTTTAGAACTTTTAGAAAGAAACTAATGTTTCTCCAGATCAACTGAAGCAGTTTCTCTGAAAAATATTTATATACAGTCACTTAGCATTCCTTTTAACACTGCTGTTCCTTTTTACACTGACGATTTTCTTGTCATTTGATGACATGCATGACTCAGTTTCCTATCTAGAATATGCCCAACATACACCATCCATAATAGTCAAAAACAAATTACATGCATAAACCCCATTCCTCAAGCAGCATATACTGAGCTATCTACAAGGCCACCAAGATGATCAATTGCCAGACAAGGTTACCTTCACTGACAGAGCAAGATTGAAATCTTCTAACAGAGACCTCCCTGTTTCCACCAAATCTTTAGAGTTATTAGTCCCCACTATTGCTTCACTTTGGAAGGCACAAGCAACTGACTGATGATTCTCCATTCTTCCTGAGGCTTAAGCACAATTTGCAAGCCATTGTCCAGCCATGAAAAAGAAGTCAGCCCATCCTTGTATATGCTCTTGTACCTCTCATAGCACATGGAGAAAGATTGGTGGCCTTTAAAAACATGCTTGACCTTGTCATCAAATGCACTAACTGTAACGGCATCATTTTCTGGCACCAGCTTGCAAGACTTGATATAGGAGCGCAGTGCTTGTACTTGGTGCACCAGTAACCAGTAATACACTCTTTCACACAAATTAGCTGGCTGACCATTAATAGAGGCATTGCAGTTGATGAAAATCCATTGGGTGACTGCTCATACCAGTCCTTGCCCCATCATAATGTTGCTGCACATGGCATAGTCATAGTTGCTGATATTAGCAGCATAAGTGGGGGGATACACTGCAGCTCTGAGCTCCAGAATGATGCACAGATGAAAAATGTCCAATACGCCATCAGTGCTGGTGAGATCTGGAACATAACCTGGATAGAGGTCAGAGTGGTGATCATGTTTGCCTGTTCATTCATATTAGCTAAGCTAAAAAGTGCAGGAGCTTGCCATTACCCATGGCTGTGTCAACATAGACATATTTCAAATATACAAGGGCCAGCATTCAGCAAAGGAGATTATGTGCAGTCTTGGTGTGCTCCATATTTGTAATGGACTGGCCACCTGCAAAGCTATGAAAGAGGCCATAATACATATCCTGGATACTGCCCATGGTGTAAAACTGGTCACCAGAACAAATAGCATCATGAGGGGTAACAACTAAATGCATTGTGCATGGGCACATGAAGCTGAAATTTGCAATCTGAGATTCAATCTAGAAAGCAGATGGCAGCTACTTACAACTCCATACCAGGTTGAAGAAGGATAGGAAACATTTCAAAGTCCTCTTCATTCATTCCTTCAGTGTCAAATCCTCAGGTAAAGGCTGTGATACTGGAATTATCGAAACCTCTGGGGTAGCTGACAACCCAAAGTTTTGAGCCAGTGAGTACTCTGATCTGGGTGGCCAACCTATTGCTACTGATGTGCCAGAACAAATGTGCTCCTAATGTTGCAGCAAGGAACCATTCCATGATGGAATGGGGATATGTCTCTCAAGTGTCACAAAATGGTAAGCCACTTGTAGCACTCCATGCCTCAAGGCTAGATGCAAGACCATTGGTGCCATTCCAGTGCTGGTAACCTGTATTGGGTATATCCAATGCATTTAGAACCTTACCATCCCGTTTGGACAATTCCAACAGGGCATTAATAGTATCCAAAAACATCTTCCCTAGCAGTTATGAATTTGGCATGGTGAGCCCCATCAGGATTATGAACTACAGCCTTGTCAGTAGTATAGGCCTGTATATAAACCATCTCAAAGTTGCCTTCAGCTTGCTTTCCAGGAGTGATGCAGAAGCCACTGATGGTGGTGAGATGACTGGTGAGATCCCTTGAATATTTACTAGAGTTGATCTGCATAATCCTTTCTGTATTGCACTTGGAAATGCCCAATGCATGGCAGACAACCTGACTGTGCACTGGTGATCCACTGAAGGCACTGGCCTTCATCACTGCTAAACTCAATGCCAATGTCAGTCCACCATGTTTCCTGTAAATGAGTGGCAGGTGATATCTTGGCATCAAGGAGGAATTGTCTAAGATGAAATTCTGCTTCATCAAATTCTGGGCTATGGGAGGTAGTGTGTTTAACACCTCATATGGTATGCATAACAAAGAAGTCCTGAGCCCAGGCAACATCCTCTCTACTGAGGGTTGTGTCAGCCCCCAGTTTCTGCTGGACACTGTCTATGAGTCTGTCTATGATGTCTGCTGGAATCATCTTGGTAGCCCAAGCATGCCATCCTCTGTTTTTCCATGTACAATTTCCTCTGTCTCATAGGTAGCTGGCCACTGTGATGCAATATGCTGATTAAGCAAAGAGAGAATCACAGGGTGTAAACCCTTCTCATACTAGAAAGAATGCTCCTGCAAGGCCATGCAATAAGCTGGGGGATTTTTTTAGCACAGTCTTTAGAACAGAGTCCAGGGATGAAGATATTAAGGTAGTGCCTTGGGCCAAATGTTCTGAGCATGAAATTAGGAATTTGATGAAATTTGACTAATTCTGTCTCAGCCTGAAACAAACAATGTGAGCTGAAGGCTAGAATTCTATTGAGTTAAGAGCAAACTTACACCAGGACATTCAATAGGGTACTTTATGTAAATAGAGGACATCAAGGAATGAGTAAGGTGAGTGACTGCATAGACATTGATGTTGCAGTTGACTAGAATCCTGTCGGAAATACTGATGGCAGAGTCATAGTCACATGTGACTGTAATGCTGTAGTCTCCATGAACATAATTCTGGAGGGAGTCAATGAAGATTTGACAGTTGGTTCCCATTTCATTGCAGTACTTGCCAGTAAGACTAGCTTGGATGAAGGCATCATATTCCTTGTCAGTGAAAAGGTTGCTTAGGTGGTTTGTGAATTCATTTAAGGTGTGAGAGACTATTAGATGATTGTTGTAAATGGAGGCCATGGTGAGGGGTGTAGAAGAGATGTAGAGGCAGAAGTCAACAGCGTCATATATATAAAGCCTAACTAAGCAACAAGGTCCATAACTCACAAAACAAGCATGCAGATCAACACTTTGGTATGTAGAGTCACTATACTATGACTGGCCAGGATAGGGATTGAGAAGCATGGGCATATTGACAGAACAACATATACAACAGATGAGACTGTCCTCCAGGACAGATTAAGAATCTTCAGTCCCCTTATGCATGACAATGGGCATTGGAATTTGACAGTTTGCAGCACTGCAGAACCTTAATGGATCATGAAGATGGGTGAGGATAAGGTTAACTAATAGTGGGTGTTACAAGGAGCCCTTGTGAGTTCAAGGAGCTATGGCAAGGGAATACAAGGAAATAATGGAAAGGATGAGGTAATAGAGTGTGTTGGTGAAGAACTACATCCTGCATGGGAATAATAGCTGACAAGATGTCAAGCAAGGTGCTCCAATAGTATATAACCCTAGGTAGTGCACCTGTATTCCTTACACTTTACCAACTTGTTCTTTTCCCTTTGCCATCCTCAAGCCTTTGCCTTAGTTGCAACCTGAGTTCATAACAAAGGTTGTAATACCTGACTTACTACAGACTGAAGTATGAAGGATATGGTGCATTATCATCTATGCCAAGTTTCTGTCGATGGCTCCCCTCCTTCAAAATGTCCATATTCCTCACCTAAATTTGCTAACTATTAACACTCTCACTTTAGGTTCTACAACTTCACCATGTCAAGAGTTTGGCCATCAATGGCAGCATTTCTTTTGACCAACATGACAAACATGTGAAGGACCTTTATGATGATAAGAACCCTGCTCAGGTTCTCATCTTCTCAAGTGTTGGCTCAGCTGGCCTCAACCTTTCTGTTGCTGATGTTGTCATATTTTTTGTGAGTTTATTTTCCTCTGTGTCATAACTCACTTTCACTGAATGACCCAGGACTAACTATGGTCAGCCCAGAATGGATGACAGATTAGAGGTAGAGCTCATCATTAGCCACAGGACAAGGTCACCAAAGTAATTCACATCCTTGCATCTGATTCTTCTGACCCCTTGATACATGAGGTGGCTCATGGTAAACATAACATGTTCAATGTATTTGTGAATAAGGCACTAGGGAAAGGTTAGTACTATTTCACTTCCAATTTTTGGGGCTGATTTATAAGGTCAGAGCTATGTACTCTATTGCAAGACCATATGCTTTACAACACAGATGTTAATACAAGCAATAATGAAGTTGAAGACCAATCAGCTGCAACTGAGACAAAGCTGAAAAAATCAAAGTGCTGTCCAAAGCCAATTGTTATTGATGAAGACTTGCCTGTAGCAAGCAAAGCTGAAGCACCCACACTTTTGTCAGATGGAGATAGCCTTAGTGATAGACTGACCTCAACAACAACTTCCATGGCTTCACTGTACCTTAGTAATATCATTAGTCTTCAAGTTCAATGCTAAACTCACCTTTTCCAGATTGGAGCAAACAGGAAACATTGGAAGATATATATGCAAATGAGACTATGACTCAAGGTAAGTTATGTCTCCAGAAATATATATCACTGCAAATGTTCACTTCTCCCTAGATGAGGAAACCACAATGAAGAAATCATTCTCCTGCCAGAGGAAAAACCTGTCTCTGGAGACCCAGACTTATGTTGGTGACACTCAACATAAGTGTCTATATTCTCAGTGACCTACACTAACATATTTTACATACCCCAGCTGTTGAGCACATTGGAATGTACAACCCTTTCCTGGGCCTCACCATCTCAGCCACTGATGAGCCCCCACCTGCGAAATGACCTTGCCAAGGCACCATTGGTGTTGAAGCCCATGCAAGTATCCTCACTGGACAGCACCAATACTAGCAGCAGTTAGCCGAGAATTCCAGGGCTAGTGAGTTCTGGAACTTAGTGAATGCCTAGCATGCTAACACTGTTATACCCCCAGCTGCTCTACCTGTACATGACTGAGAAGTGGTTTCTGTGATGCCATCTCAGGAAATGAGTGCCCAGTTCCTGCATACCAGCCACCATAAGCACCTATCCAATCTTATTTCATACTCTAATCCCATGTAACATAAGTTCAAGCTTCGAATGCCACCCAACTACTGCCAAAGCCAAACCTGTTCACCTGCAAGCCAAAGCCTGCTCTCACAGCACCAATGGGGGCCTCACTCTGCCCTGAAGCATCACCAATTCTGCCTCTCAACCCTTTTATGCAGAAAGTTCCACCTCTGATGAACTGGCTGCCTTTATCTCTGCCAAATTACACTCCTGCAAGGTTGGCCTCTGGCAATGCACCATCATCATCAAGGTTGCCTTCAAACCCACCAGCCTATATTTCCCTGCTGTCAGTCCCAGCAAATATCATCTCCTTGTCAGTGCAGCCACACAAGCCAACCCATTCCCACTTCTACATCAGCCACAATGCCCACAACTGACAAATGCTGGTGTGCCACCAAAGTCAGCATTGAAGGGCATGCATATGTTGAAGAAGCAGCTGTGAACTAGTCACAGCTAGTTTTCATTATTCCTACCTCATTTTCTTGTATATAAACATTCTTGTGGCTTTACTTATGCTTTTGTTCCTATGTACTTGTTTGTCTGGTTTCTCTTGAACATTTAACTATTGTCATCATCATCTCACATACTCATTCTGTCCCTCTGATATATCTTGGTGGTGTATCTTCTTTCATATGAACTTGTCCATATTGTATAACTTTGTATCTTGTGTTCCAAATGATCATTCTTGCCTTCCACAACATTTTGTCTAAGTCAACTCCTTTCATATAACAAGCCATTAGTTCATACTGTACACATATATTGAAGCAATTAACTTACTCACCTTGGGCCACACAACAAACTTATAAGTTACTATCCAAAGTCTTCCTGAGTATTCACATTCCCATCTTACATGAGTCCTGCACACCCCTCTCTATAAACTCTGTCCATTCCCCTTCCAAAACCCTCCTCATCCCTGCACATCCTCCCTCTTGAACTCTGTCCATCCCTTACTATGAACCCTTCACCTCTACTCATGAACCATTTATGTCCCTACTTATCCCCTCCTCATGAATCCTCCCATCTCCTTCAATGACCCTGCCCATCCCTTCTCATTCCTTTCCATCCCTTCCTATGAACCCTTCCCATCCCTTCCTATGAACCCTTCCCATCCCTTCCCATGAACCCTTCTCATCCCTTCCCATCCCTATTTTTAAAAACCCTACTTGAACCCTACTAATCTTTTCAAAATGTCCTAATTACCCCCTTCCCCTGAGTACACTCTACTTGTTCTGTCATCTGTCAAGAGGTGTACTGACTTGCTCAAATTTGAGCCCCAAACTGAATGCAAATCACTTCTTCAAGCTACATTGCATAATGCTACACTCTAAGAAGCATATCATAAAGGCCAGCTTCATGGACAACAGGCAGCCATTATTCTCCAACTGTTAAGAACTAACTCCAGACAAGGGGCAGACCATGAGTGGACAGAGTCAGGTGTTTGCAGACCAAGTATATGTGGCCTTGGCTTCAACTTATGTGTTGTGCCCCTCTGGTACTGTGAAGGCCTCACTTTGCCAGTCTACAAGCTCAGCAGACAGAAGCAGACAGAAGCAGATGAAGACAGGACAGGACCAGACTGAGGTGGGACTATAGCAGGTAGTGGAGTGGAGGGAGAAAGTCCTAAGTTGATATTCTGACTACTGAATTACAATGAGGGTAATCTACTTATATACTAGCAGTCAGGATAAAGTCTGGGGATTGGTAGTCAAGCAGGTAGTAATTTGAAAGTACTCAAAGGAATTACCAAGAACATGTGAAGGCTGAAACTACAGTGAATTTCAAAGTGAGGGGTGTGTCTGTATGGCATCCATTTGGTGCACATGTGGTATCCAGACAACCAGGGATAGTGAAACAATTAGATAGAGGAAGGGTCTGGATTTGGAGAGGATAATCACTGATGGGAGTGAGTCTCCCAGGAGAATGAACAGGCATGGAGTAATTGGTTAATGGGTCCTGATGGGGAATGGATGGAGGAAGAGTCTGAAGAATGTACTCATGGGAGGGTGTCCAATGGGATCAGAAGGTGGGCAGGTTGACTTGGGTCCATGGAACTTGCCTTGTAACCAAGATTCTGAAAGCTTAATAGACATGAAGTGAAAACCATAACACCAACACATCTACTGCCAGCAACTCCAGAACCAACTTTAAACAAAGGGAAAAAAAAGCAAAATCAAAGTCATTCCAGAGTCAAACTGGGCTGTTGGATAGGAAGTCTTGGTTGCTTACTGGGACAAAGTTTGTGAAGGCAGTAGTAGCAAGGGAACAACAATTGAGAAAGGGGAGTGATGAAAAGAAGCACAAGGAAACAGTCTGGGCCTATCACTCAAAACAACTCAAAGAGTGGAGAGAGAAGGAGGTTGAAAGGAAAACTAGGAACAAGCAGCTTTGGATAGAACACAAGGAGTTTATGGTGTTATGGTGTGAAAACAACCTGGAGAGAGCTGATCTTGGACAACCTCTCTTCCCAGTTCCTGGAAAACTTGGCCTTTTACCCAAGACAACTCCCAAACTAACTTTGCAACAGTCAGCTAAAGATTGTGGGTTTCCTGATCTTTTCTCAACTAATAAAGAGGTCTCCAGTAGTGCCTCTGAGACTCCCAGTGCCTCTAAGAATGGCAAAGAGTCTCTGAGTGATGAGGATTGATAGATTTTTGGTAGGAGATATATGTTGTAACATCAAGTCACATGTAGAGTCATGCCATTAAGAGGACTAGTTTTGTGACATATTTTGAAACTTGTTTCATGGTCTCATTTCTCACTTAAATTTTTCAAAAATTTGTAGATCTGCAGGACTCAAGTGTCAGATGCAACATGTAAATTTTCATTCAGTCTGTACAAATACTGATGTGACATTTGCAAAAAATAATTTGGTATTAAAAGGAATGCTAAGTGACTGTATATAGCCTATTATGTTGCTATTGATACTAACATAACTTTTCTACAGTTGCTTCTCTCTTAACCCATAGCCATTGGCAGAAAGGTTGAGCTATGAGTTATTAAAGAAGTTAGTTTTCAGCGCCAAATGAATTTATGAAAAACTTTAAAAAAATCATTTCTGTGCTATATTATGTAAAAGACTTCTATAAGTGAAAGACAAAGCATAATATGCCTTTCTGGGGAAAATAGCCAAACATACTTGTATTCTTTAGGTTTTCTACTTCCTCCAGACAAAGCTGATGGTTGAACATTGCCAAAATCTGTTCCACTGACCTTGAGAACAAGTAGTTTGTAGTGGAGAGATACCCATTGATGAATATAGAGGCCTTAAGTAAACTTTCACAGCTTGTGACTGGTTCCAATGAGTCATCATCAACATTATTATTACCACATTAATTTCACAGTTCTCAGTTATCACTTTTGAAGTGTAAGGTACACAAATAACAGAAATAAGCTCCTCAGATTCTTGATATACTGTAAAAAAAGTTTGTATTTGCCTTTATTATAAAACAAGGTGATAAATTTAAAAGACTTCTAGAATATATTTTTATAGAGTATTATCCCCCTTCTAGTAATAAAAGAATAACTATACTGAGAATCTATTTGCAATTTGCAATCAAGATTATATATGACAGTTATAAATAGAACTTTTGCAATGTAACATGAGAGTTCATTCACTCCTTTTTCAGGGAGTCTAAGTTGATCTTATGTAGAATCAAATCAAGTGTTAGAGGAATTAACCTTATTATCTTCTGAAAAACCTTTGTTATGTCTATATGGAAGTGGAGAAAGTCAGGCTTAGAAAAGGCTACAAGAGAGCAGAGAAATGAGGGATCAAGCTTTCTAGTATATAATAGTCAGTGACCCAACTTGGTTGATAAAGGTACACTGCAGCTTTGGAAGGGACAACAGCAGAGTTTGACACAACGGTAGTAGGGGTGGGGATCGAAGCTCAAGGCTTGATGGGCATCTTAGCCGGCGGTGACCGACACGCGGCACCTAGAATATCATGGGGCTGGGCTCATAACCGAATGTTTCCCTTTGTGGGACTCTGGCACGTTCTTCGTTCTTATATTTTGGTCTTATCAGTTTATGCTTGGTTCGAGGACTCAGCTTTATTCATAGCAGGGTAGGTAAAAATAGGTAAAATGCATAAGTGAATTCAAAGATACCAATGTCATACATGTCATGCATGCATTACCAGCATTCCCACCACGTGCGATGCCGTAACCGCTTGTCCTTCAAACGAAAGTGAATTGTCGACCCTCGCGCCTTACGTGTCCTCCTCGAGAATAGGTACTCACGCAGCATGGGCATCTTCGAATATAAAGGTATCAGCAGCATACCAGTGGAGTCAAATTCATGTGCGCCCGTCGGAGAAGCCTTTGGCTGGTGCTTTCCTTAGATGGGAAGAACAATGAAACGTCTAGCTACCCCCTTCCGATCAAGCCAAACGCACCGCATTCCAGCCATCCTCATTCATTCCATTCATTCTCCCTTGAAACGGAAATCGGTTGCCTCCTACATTCGTTGGGTATTTTCCACTCGCACAACGATATATGAGCGGTCGAGTCCGTACAAGTGTCGTGCTTTCCTCTGACTCTTTCAGTTTCACTTGGACAAGATGGATCCGTCGGGGTATGCGACATTCGTGACTGCCACGTTACTTTCGTGGATTTTCTATCGTGCGCTCGTCCGATCCCGAAGACGGCCGTCGAAGGAAGTGTTTCCTCCTGGACCCAGACCTCTCCCGGTTATTGGCAACATCCTGAATTTGATCACTTTGGAACCATGGTCGATGTACATGAGGTGGGAAGAGGAATATCAGAGTATGTACACTTCGGTTACGCGTCATGGGGTTGCTTACTGAGCTATTCCATTTTCCGATTGAATGGTTAGGCAAAATTTTGGGTTTGAAGGTTGCGGGAAAGAGGATATACGTGTTGAATTCGTTTGAGGATGTGGTTGAGTTGTTGGAGAAACGTGCGGCGATATATAGCGATCGCGCGCAAATTCCTCTCGTCGAGATGTGAGTCTGTCTTGACTGGCAAACGTGTTTGATGGAGCACATCCTTAACAATTCACGCGCTGTAGGTCTGGGTGGATGTTCAATACTGGGTTGATGCCTCATAACGATCGTTGGAAACAAGAACGACGAATCTTTCAACAGACTTTCAAACGCGAGTCTGTGGCTCGATTTCAACCTATCCAGTCTACCAAAGTCCATACGATGCTACGACAGCTTCTGATAGACCCAGAGAACTTTGCTGCGTACTACAAGACGTAAGTCGTCGCATCACTATTACTCTACTACACCAACAGCTTCTTTCTCTTTCCACTCTTAGGTTGAGTGCGGCGATCGTCCTGGAAATCATGTATGGTTATGAGGTCCAGCCAAAGAACGATGAGATCATTCAAGTCACCGAACGCGCTATACAAAGACTGATCGAGAACGGGGCGAACCCTTCCGTAGCTGCACTTAATGCCTTTCCAGTACTTAGGCATCTGCCGCGTTGGTTCCCTGGGACAGGGTTTCACCAGATCGTGGATGAATGCAAGGAGTTTACGAAGGACATGTTGAACGTTCCGTTCGAGTACGTACGGAAAAGCATGGTGAGTGATGGATGGGGCTATGATTCGTTACTATATTCATTCTTCTTTCTTAGCGTGAAGGCAGCACTAAGGAGTCCTTGGTTAGGACGTTGCTTGAAACGGGTGTCGTAGGGGAGGAATCCGTAAAAGGAATAGCGGGGACAGCATTCTCTGGTGAGCGCACCCTAGTTTGGTGAACTCCAACAATGATTAATGGTCCATGTTAGCCGGAACGGATACTGTAGGTCGTACCTCAGATCTAACTACCGTTTTTCACCAATGAATCTAGGTTTTATCGGCGTTGGAATGTTTCTTCTTCGCAATGGCTCTCCATCCTGAGAAACAGAAAAAGGCGCAGGAGGAAATTGATCGTATTGTGGGTTCGGACAGGTTACCGACATTCAAGGACCGCGAGTCGCTGCCTTACGCCGAGGCTATATATCGAGAAATGTTCAGATGGCTTCCACCGTTTCCTCTGACGGTGCCGCATGTAGCCCAGGAAGACGATGTGTATCAGGGGTATTACGTTCCGAAAGGTGTGCCTTTCCGTCGTACGCAGTATTCGTGACGTCCTGATGCGTTTGCAGGATCGATTATATATCCAAACGTCTGGTAAGTGGACGAGCCCATCCAATAGTCCTTAGTGAGTGTCCATAACGAGAATGAAGGGCGATGACGCACGACAAGACCAAATTCGAGAATCCGGAAAATTTCATCCCGGAGAGGTTTTTTGATAAAGACGGGAAGTTGAATGACGATAATCGTATTATCGCATTCGGCTTTGGACGACGGTGAGTTTGGTCGTGGTCCACCTACTAAAGCCAAGTTCTAAAGTACTCTTAAGGCTATGCCCTGGTCAATACTTGGCGAGCGCTACTGTAAGGCTGACCCTACCTCTCCGGGACTGTCCTGACTTTGACTTTGATTTCACCAGGTGTGGTTGTCAATCGTAACTGTGCTAGCGGCATTCGATATTGGCCTTCCGTATGATGAGGATGGTAATTTGATCAAGTTTCAGCAGATTTATGTGAAAGCGGATGCTTTGCATATGAAGCCGTACAAGTGTTCCATTACGCCGCGTTCGGCCAATGCACGTAAATTGGTTGAAAGCACAGAGTACACCGCAGGATATTGAGCTAGCGTTTTGCCTGTTATGAGTACATGTATTGTCGTTATATTGTATGTCGTAGATTGTTAGGAATTGGCTTATGCATTGTCGGCACACTCTCCTGAACACAACCAGTGACTGACCATCAATGGTCGGCTCGTTACAATGAATCTATACGAAAGCTGACGATGGTTAACAGGCACTGAAAGCATCTGCAGCAACCCCAACAAGTTCATCGACACCGTAGACATCAATGACATCATCAACACAACCAACAGCTCATGTACCACCAGAACCCGAACAGACGCTGAGCACATTGACGTCTCACTCTGCTACCTTGGATATCTGCTTATAGCACGAGGGGATCACATAGTGCAAGTATCATCGGAGAAGAGGAGGAAATATGCTGGCATGATAGCCCGTATTGTGGAAAGCGTGCAGACAGGGCTTGAAGAAGTGAATGGAGGTGAGGATGGTGGTGTCCACGAATCGAGCGACATGGTGAGTGGCTCCCGGTGGATATTAGTGATTATGTAGGATGAGGTCCGATTTATGAGAATCCGGACAAAGCGGCATGAGATTATGATTTCAGCCGGTATGCTGACTCGTCTGTCAGAGAATATCTGTGGCTTATCTGGGTAGATGAGCGGTTTTTTGTTGGCAGTTCTGCACGATCCGACGGTTACATAACCGAAAGCGTCTGTGTCGGGGTAGGTGCTTCGTATTTATAGACTTTGAAACGTTGTCTGTCCACCTTGCACGGTTTCCAGTCCTGGATAGGATTTGCCGCAAGCTATTAACCCAGAAAGAGCGGAGAGCCCGAGAAAATGTGGGTTCGATTTACTCATTCCCTATTTATATCAACTTATGAATATGGATAGGACAAGTACGGCGGTTAGTGCGGGAAAAGATTGGGGTTGCGGGGGCTATTTCAGTCTTGAAGCGCACAAGAATTGCAAGGCTAATGGACCCCGACTAAGCTCGCTGAAGTTCCCTGCCTTTAATTACCTTACTTTCCCCCTTCCCTTCAGATCTCTCGCATCCTGTTTCAGATTTTTTTGAAGTGACATATTTTCACGTCTCGAAAAAAGGCACTAGAAAGTGTGAATCGATCTCGCCCGTGTTTCGCGAGGGGAAATTGGTTTATTGGTATTTAGCATCTGGTCTCTCTTGTGATCTAATTTGAGCTTGCAAGCTGGGTGCATTCTATGAAAATAGGCCGTAGAGGAGGAACTGGGCGTTCTGGGCGCCTTGGTGTGCATGATCTGGAGTCTAGGAGCTGATATCGGCACCCTCTCTAATTGCAATGTCGCCCTAGATCTCCACCCAGTTACCTTCATCCTAACGCTAGACACCTTCTGCAGGAGTTCGTTGGGCTCTAGCTTCTAATCACGGGAGTCGTACTCCAGTAGCATACATGGCCTGCTGCCATATATCTGGACATTACTGGTGAGCGTCTCCTCAGGTCTTCCGATTGATATCTGAAGGCATTCACATGTCCTTTATATCGCCTATTGTCCAGGTAAAGAAGCACGGCATGACCAAACATTCCAACTCTCAGATACAGAGAAGATATTGTGATTGGCGGAGACCTCGTGAATTCCCGAGCTTCCTTTCTGATAACCCAATCCTATTCAGAGTCGCTGGCGCCATGAATACAGGAAGGCGCTCGATCACATTCACCGGCGTCGGGAAGAACTTCATGTGATCCTACTCGACCTCAAGGAGGCTGAAAGCCGAGAGAGTAGGCGCCAGTCTCACTAATAAAAGCACTGATACTCTCTTGAGACAATAGTTCCGACTTGTCACCCACCGCCAACCACACACTAATATCATTCCCTTACCCTCATTGTACCCCCGCTTTCCTATGTACGTTGATACTCTTCCCTGTGCTCCGTGCGGACACTGATACTATTATGCTAGTCTCATAGTGGAATATGACCAAACCAGACGACGAAACATCATTTATTGGCAGTGCTATCATTAACAGTGTTAGGTGGGTATTAATCAGAGCTCTAGCCCAGTAAGGCTCTCTGATAACGTTTTCACTTTGGTGTTACATCGTGCATCTTGGTCACCTCGATATCTCTACACCATGATGGTCTTCAATTCCCAAATGTATCATGCGACTACAGGTCCATCGTAAATCCATATGTGCCCCATGATCCACCAACCAATGGGTTAGTGAGGCTTTTTTTGGCGTATTGCCACTGCTGAAACCCATCCCTGGTCGAATACTACTACAGATCCAATGCAGATAGGTTTGTCTTGAGGCAACCACTACCTGTTTGACCAGCACCTCTCATTTTATCCCTCGCATGTCCGTGTCCTCGATTTTGACCAGCTGGAAGCCACGTGGAGTGTCGACCCCAGGAGGAGGTAGACCCAAGTCTACGGCCGAGGGAACAGCCACGACGAGTAGCGGTAAAATCCCCAAAAATACTGGCAAAAACTCTTCGAAGAAATAGTTGCTATAAGCCAGAGCTGTTATGTAGTTTGTCAGACGCAAATGCCACCTACACAATGATACGTTAACAACAAGCATAAGTGAATTCCGCCCCGGCAAACATCGGATAGGGAATCTGCTCCTCGTTTAAAAATGCTTTTAGGCTGCCTTGGCGTTAAGACCTTTCAATAGCCTTGTAAGTCTCGTCCTGTGCCAACCAGTCCTTGAACTTGGTACACCCTTTTAGGGACTAAGGCTGCGCTAAAGCCCAAAGGCTTGACGTTATCGGCAGTAAACATCATAGTGTGAAGCATTTGGCGACGGGAGTGCTTGTTGAACCCGTTTTGAGAGTGGCTCGGCCTCCCTCAAGTGCCAGACGATAGTTTCAACGAATTCAAGTGGGAGCGTAGGAAGGCCCGCGTACAAGGATTGTTTAACATTTGAAAGGAGCGCGGACGCGCATCACTGACCGGAATATTCTTGTTCTCTTTTTTCTTTTTAGCCATCTCATAAGGACTTGTGGACGGTGATCATGGAAGGAGATTAGACGGCATGAGGTCAGAACTATGATCGGTATTTGGTATTGTCCTCTGGGACAAACACACGCTATTCCAGTTTGGTGGTGTATAATCTGGACACCTCTCTCCCACAATGGTCCTCGTCCTCGTCATTGGCGACCTCCATATACCGCATCGAATTCATGACCTACCTCTGAAATTCAAGAAACTCCTGGTTCCTGGCAAGATTCAGCAAATTCTATGCACCGGAAATGTCTGCGACAAAGAGACATTCGATTACTTGCGAACCATTTCCCCCGACGTTCATGTGGTAAAGGGAGATTACGACGAGGTGCTTGCTGTTTCACCTGTTGGGAATACGTACGGGAGACTCATCTCTCTTTTCCTTTCTCGTGCTCGACGCGTTCGTGTTTCAAGGGTTCAAACTTTCCGGCGTCTGTGACCGTCATCCATAACCCGATCAAAATTGGTGTGGTTCACGGTCACCAATGCATACCTACGGGCGATATTGATTCCCTGAGATCCATCGCTCGGCAAATGGACGTCGACGTGTTGATCTCGGGCCACACACATGTGTACGTGCTTCGGCTGTCTCTTCGTTTCCATTACTTACTCAGGGATTCCCAGTTTCCAGGCAATTGAGATGGACAACAAGTTTTTCGTGAACCCTGGTTCAGCGACTGGCGCATGGACCGGCGCTTTCACCAGGTATGATTAGGTGTTGGTGACGTAGGAGTCATTGATGGCAAGTTTTATCCTACAGCGATCCAATACCGTCTTTTGCACTTCTTGACATTCAAGGCCCGATAGTGGTGACTTACGTATACCAGCTTATTGATGGAGAAGTGCGCGTGGAGAAGATCGAGTGGAGAAAGGAACCAGAAAACCTTGCTGCTCCCAAACCCATCGCCCCGGCGCAGACCATACCAAGTCCAACTGTTGGTAGCCCTCCAGGGGGGTCAGGATGGTAGGGCATATTTGTTTGTCGTGCCGATCGTATGCACGATGGTTGCTTCCAGACGAATTATTATTCTTGTATATCTTGCATGTGCTCGCTACTGTAAGATACATGATCAGTAAAGGGTATCTATCTATCCCTGTATATTAGACCAAGTATGTGAGCTGTGGTCAAGATTTTTGCAACATGTGCGTTTCCGGCCCTTTGGGAGAGGAGGCCATGCACCATTCTGTTAGAGAAATATTAGATGATGGATATGAGCGCTTGCCTGGTACGAGGCTGTCAGCAGCAATGTTCTGCACTCGCTCGGTTGGACTCGTTCAAGTGCATGCTGGCCATTATTGGCCCCTGGAACCGTGCTTGGTTTGCGTTCGGTTGTCGTCGGGCAAACTCTAAGCCAAGATACGTCTCCTTCAATGTTCCAGGCTTGATAAAAACGCCTCACGCAATTCCCGCTCTGATCACTAAGTGCTTGGCTAGATCATAACCAATCCACGCCGCCTGGGTTTGGCTAATTTACCCGTGTATTAGGATCAACACAAATGACAGGATCTCAGGGGGTTGACCGCAACAATCCATTTCAAGATCGGATCACCAGTTCGTGCGCTGGTTATGGGTTGTGAGTCGCAAGGACTGCATAAGTAAAATTACTGAGTCGCTCCGGTCACTTTGTTGCAAGATGGCTTCGAGTGAGTATGTCACCATAAGCTTCGGATCGGGCACTACGATGGTAGTTATAAGCAAGGGCTAGCAAAAGTCGTCGATATACCACCGCGCAATCATGGACAATTACATAGGCTTGGAGGGGATGTTTTTATGGAGAACACAAGTCATTTGAGAGGGTCATGCATGCCCTGGAAGCTGGCAGTATTTTGGTATGTGACTATATGATGTGCTATGTTAAATGCTGGGTTATAGGCCGCCAGCTTGGAGTGTAGGCCAGCTGTGCATGGGCAACAGAGATGAAGGATCTGTTTGGTGGATACAAGTAATCTGGCATTGGGAAGAAACTAGAGTGGTATACTCTTGATATGTGAGTTGTCTCTTCATATAAGTCTAATGTAAAAGTCCTGACTACAGTCTCATAGGTGTACCCAAGTAAAAGGCATACACATCAATATTGGTTAGAGCTGTAACAGGTATCTGCACCCCTGCCTCACATTGCAAATCATGTACTTACAGTAGTGGATAAACTTGAATGTTCATGGAATTCTCAATTTTGATAACTTGCAGTTGGTGGGAGAGAATTCAGTGTTTAAGGAATCTACATGCTGGGATGACGAACGTGTCATTTTGCTTTACAGATTGGCATTGCTAGGCTATTACAGAGAATGTTGTTGTGATGAAAGAGAGGCCGACGACACGGGTCGATAATATGAAATTTACAGAATTAAACCATAAGCATGTTGTGTGTTCCGATGTAAATTAAATAATATAACGCCTCTTCGTGATCATCAGCACGTTCGTTTCATCACCTTCGACACAGTCCTACCTATCCACATTCCCTCCTGAAATAGCGCTTCTATGGGTGGTCAAGATCCACCCGATTGTTCCCATCCTTTCCCCAAAAAAACAAATACCAGAACAATCCACGAGAACACGAGAACACAAGAACCACAACGCCAAAAATATCACTCCCACAAGATGCACTCATACGTCATGTAGACCCCTATTTCGTACCCAATAAACCCACTGAAGAAGCAACGGGCGTCACACCATTCCCATCAGAACGTCTTCATCCCGAAGGGGATGACAAAGCCTAAGGCACAGGTCACTCTATGACTATCAGGGTGTGGGTAACTGTTTTATGTGACGCGGAGGGAACTGAATTCTCCGGCTTTTTGGTTGTGCGAGTTACCGTGGAGAGGGTATATTTGGCGGGGTTGGAGACATGAAGGTGGCTGTCTGAGTATCTCCGCCTCTTCCCTCCTACTATTGAGACTATTTGAAAGACAGTGAACTAACGATGCCGAAGACATACACGCATACGTTTGATACCCCTACTTACAAGGGGAAATTTACGCTAAACACTGGGTATGCTCTCCCACTTCTTTGGTTTTGGGTTTAGGTGGTGATAATGGTCGGTTGTAGGTTGTTCATCAACGGGAAGTGGGTTGATCCCGTTGACGGAGGAACGATTGAGTGCGTTTGTAAACTCTCTTACTCACTGATATGTTGTGCTGAGACCGAGTTTTTTTCTGGGGTAGTGTTGTCGATCCCAGTGAGTTTCTGAAACAATTTTGGTGTGTGGAATGGTGTTAAATGCACCTACAGCAAACGGGAAAGTCATTACGGCCGTTGCGGGTGGGGGGGAGCAAGATATTAATATCGCGGTTGAAGCCGCTAGAAATGTATGTTCACATCCCCCGCTCTCACCCACCTTTTCTAACATGTAATCCGACAACAGGCGTATAAGAACTCATGGGGCCTCAAAACCCCTGGTTCGGAACGTGGAAGGCTGATGTACAAACTCGCGGATTTGCTGGAAAAACATCGAGACGAACTAGGGGCGTTGGAGTCTTTGAACGTCGGTGCGTAGAGTTAACATTTTTTCGTGCTTTGATGGGAAATAGAGATTGACGGTAACGGGTGCAGGCAAGACATACACTGCAGCGAAGGCATTTGATTTGCAAGGTGTTATTTATACATTTAGGTATTATGCAGGATGGGCGGATAAGGTGCATGGAAAGACGATTGAGACGACGGAGAACAAGATGGCGTATACCAGGCATGAACCGTACGGTGTTGTTGTGTGTCTCAGGCTATCTACATCTTCCCTTCCTCTTTGCGCTCATGTCGTCTCGTAGGGTTGTATTATCCCATGGAACTTCCCTCTGGTGCGTACATTCTCAATTGCTGGCTGTCCGATAGATCTTGATTTGGGTTTGGGATGCAGCTCATGGCGTCGTGGAAATTGGGTCCGGCTCTTGCCACGGGCAATACAGTTGTATTGAAACCCTCGGAATTGACTCCGCTCTCTGCGCTCAGGCTCGCAGAATTGATACATGAAGCTGGGTTCCCTCCTGGAGTGGTTAACATTGTAAACGGATATGGTTGGTTCTTATCTCGACTTGACAAACTTCACTTACTCATCATGGCCTCGTCCCATATCGTGTCGACAGGAGCAACTGCTGGTCAAGCTATAGCCCAACACCCCCACATCAACAAGGTCGCGTTTACAGGCAGTACCCTAACAGGACGCAAGATCCTCAAAGCGTCTTCGGAGACGAATTTGAAGGTTGTTACTCTTGAGCTTGGAGGGAAGAGCCCTACTATCGTGTTTGACGATGCAGATTTGGAGCAGACATTGAAATGGGCATCTGTTGGAATCTTGTGCGTCTTTTCCTCTCGTATTATACCACAATCCTAACGGCCTGCACACGATTAGCTCGAACATGGGTCAATCCTGCGTTGCTGCTTCGCGTATATTCGTCCAAGAGGGCATATACGACCGATTCCTTCAAAACTTTACTAAACTCGCGCAACAACTCACGGAAAACACTGGGTCGCCTTTCGATCCGAAGACGCAACACGGCCCACAAATTTCCAAGACGCAGTTTGAACGCGTGATGGGATTCATTAACTCAGGGAAGCAAGAGGGTGCAAAAGTGGCGATTGGTGGGGAGAGACACGGAAGTGAAGGATACTTTATCAAGCCCACGGTGTTCACGGATGTGAACACCAGAATGTCGATTATGCAAGATGAGATCTTTGGCCCGGTTTGTTCGGTTATCAAGTTCAAGTCTGAGGAAGGTGAGTGAAACTGTTGTCAGCTGCTGTTGATGCTGGTAGGCTGAACATGGTGAACTGTGTGCAGAGGTGCTTGATATGGCGAATGATGTGGCGTATGGACTTGGGGCGAACGTCTTTACGGAAAACTCGAGTCGCGCGATTAGGGTCGCGCATGCCTTGGAGGCTGGCAGCGTTTGGGTATGTGATCATACTATCTGCTATGCTAAATGCTTGGGATGGAGCGCTGACTTGGGAATGTAGGTCAATTGTGCACAGGCAACGGAGATGAATGTTCCATTTGGTGGATACAAGCAATCTGGCATTGGAAGGGAATTGGGGCAGTATGCTCTCGATACGTGAGTTGTCTCTTCGTGCTTGCCTAATTCCAAAAACCTGACTATGGTCGCGTAGGTACACGCAAGTAAAAGCTATCCATATCAATATTGGTCAGAAGTTGTAAAGGAATCTAGGTCTTTGTTGCGTATTCTGCACCTTGTAAAGTAGTGGATGAACTTGAATGCTCTCAGGAGTTTTGATAACTTGGGGTTCCTGCACAATCAACACGACGGCCTCAAAGTCCAAGATGAAAACATGTCAGTGTGTCAGTACGCCCAAACTGGGACGCAAGTGCTCGAGGCTTATGATTGGTCACCCAAACATAGGCGGCATACAACGCAGCCTGATGTCCAAGGGCATCAGGATATGAACGCGAAAGAAAGCTCCACCAGCAATCCTTGCGGATATAGAACCGACCATGAAATCATTCAAGGGAAAGTTTCAGATTGATTTGATTTGTGCTCGAATTCAGGACCGAGAACGGCGAACGCCGTCGGCTATCGTCGTACCTCCTTGCAATTTCTTGTACATCTATTAGTTGTTTTTTGTTATTTTCATCGTATGGTGCTTATCGTTCAATTCTCAGTGGAGGAAGACTTCCTAATGTGTCTGGTCTTCTCGTACATAATAGATATCCTGCTACGGTATTGAAGCTCAAATGGCGATTCGCTGGACCCCACCGCTCAGATCCCCTGGCCGATGTGCGTCCTCGTCGGTCCAAGCTTCCCGTCTGCCCAGTTCTTTCCGGGTGGTAGTGCCTGGACTCCAATAATTGATATTGACGAAGAAATACAGCGTCTCAAAAGGCCATAGATACAGAATAACGGTACAGATAAGTCCTTTCCCAACAAAAATGCTAACATTTTACATCTTCCATCCGAGGTTGACATGGACAGCCTTGACGTTGGTATAGCTGGAAAAACTCGTCAGTATCGATCGCGCACATGATTGCCTGATAGCGTACTTCGACAGGGCGTATTCTCCAAGCTCACGACCGATACCGGATTGTTTGAAACCGCCGAAAGGTACGTTGGCATGCAATTGGTTTGCACAGTTGACCTAAGTCGGAGTGTTATTCAAAAGTACGCAAGCAATAGGGAAAAAAATCAGAGGACATACCCAGGCAGTACCCGCTTGAAGCTTGTGCGCCGTCTCGATGGCTGTGTTAATATTTTTGCTGAAAACGGCACCCGCGAGACCATATGTAGTGTCATTCGCTTGTTTGAGGGCCTCTGCAAAGATCGCAATTTAAACCATGATTCAATCCTCGAGTAATCCTGAAATCGTACCTGCTGGATCCTTGAATTTGATGATGACGCCTACGGGACCAAAGATCTCCTCCTTGACGATTTTCATGTCCGGCTTGACGTCAGTGAAGAGTGTGGGATTAATGAAGTATCCCTCGTTGCCGAAACGATCACCACCGAGATGAACAGTGGCACCATCGCTCTTACCAGAGTCGATGTAGGACATGATGCGCTAGAAGGCGAATCTTTGAGTTAGGCTCAGGAGAGCTGATGGCGTGGACATACATCGAATTGAATCTGTGATACTTGAGGGCCTTGATCGACTCCTTGGCCGAATGGATCTCCCAACTTGAGAGATTTGGCCTTCTCAGTGAGTTTCGCCAGGAATGCGTCGTAGATGCCTTCCTGAACGAAGATGCGTGTACCAGCGCAACATGCCTGGCCATGATTCCAGCTATGATTGCATGAGAATGAGGCAAAGAGTGAAAGCATGAGGCGCTTACAAGAGACCGTGCGCCGCCCAGTTTACGGCCTGTTCGAGATCTGCGTCATCGAAGATGATGTTTGGTGACTTGCCACCAAGTTCAAGGGTGACGTTTTTAAGGTTGCTCTTAGCAGCCGCTTCCATAACCTTGCGCCCAACAAGTGTGCTTCCAGTGAAGGCGACCTGAGCAAGTGGTCAAAAGTTACTCGTACAAAGATAGAGATCACTGGGACGCACCTTGTCAATCCTCATGTGCGAGCTGATGGCATTTCCAGCAGTGTTTCCATATCCTGTAACAATGTTCACAGATCCCGGAGGGAAACCGGCCTCTTTGATGAGGCCACAGATGCGGATGGCAGTCAGGGGAGTAAACTCTGAGGGCTTTAGAATGACGCAGTTTCCGGTGGCAAGAGCAGGTCCGAGTTTCCATGCAAGCATGAGAACTATTGCCACATGAATAGAGGAGATTAGACAAGAAGTAGGCTGGCGTACGAGGGAAGTTCCATGGAATAATCTGGCCAACGACGCCAATAGGTTCGTGCCGAGAGTATGTCAGCTTCCTTTCATCTGTCTCTATTACCTGTCCGAAAACCTTGTCCGCCCAACCAGCGTAGTGCTTGATGGTTTCGATCGAAAAGTTGACGTCAACATTTCTTGCCCAACCGAATGTCTTGCCGTTGTCAAGGGCCTCGAGGGCTGCGAGTTCATCTGCATGCTCTGTCATCAGCTGGGCGAGCTTGTTCAAAAGGTCGCCTCGTTTCGATCCGGGGCAATTCAATCCCCATGTGGTCTCAAACGCCTTGTGAGCTGCATCGACGGCAAGGTCAATATCGCCAGCCGTTGCCTCAGAAACTTTCGTAATGAGTTTGCCGTTGGCTGGTTGTCCAGAATGTGAGTGAAAAGACACGACATAAGCGGTTTCCTGATCATTATGACGTACTCGGATTGATGACACTGATCAAAAGATAAGATAGATGAGTCCCAGGACTTGATTAGGGGAATGAACGTACTCAATGGTGGTTTTGTTGACCCCGTCAACAAACTCGCCGTTGATAAAGAGACCAGTGCTGAAAGATGTTGAACCCTTGTACACAGGCGTGTCCCAGTTGTATGAGAATGTCAAAGGCATGGCGAATCAAGGGTATTTGTTAAAGTTCCCAAGCCTGACGTTTGTCGCCTTACGTTTATATACCCGCTGGAGTCACCTGGGCCACCTAAAGCACACCGATCGCTGTGCGGAACTTCTTTCATCCAAGGTATGATGACAAACTGTGGTCAGCGCTGCATCGACATCCTTTTCCGAACGTTCACATGGGCTTCCCCTTTTATCGGAATTCCTGCAACATCGCACCTTTCAGCACTTCTGATTGGCTTGGCGTCGATTGAAGTGGTGCTAGTTGAGAACTGTGTGCGCGGATGGAGCAATCGGTGAGAATCGTCGCCACAAGTTCAGGCGTCTTAGAGCTGAGCGACTGCTAATTTGGGGCACAGGGGGTGGCAATCGACGTGGGCATTTGGGCTATGGTCGATCATGTGCACATAACATTACGGCGTTAATCGTGTTCAGGTGCTCCGTCTCGATCACACTGCACAGCCCATTATGCTCCTTGCGAGGAATTTTCTAGCAAAAGCGACAATCTTAGTCCTAGTAAAGTTTTCGATCATAAGTTATTCAATTTCTGCACCAAATTTTCTGGCTTCGCCAGACAGGCACCAATAAAGCAAGCGAACACCAATGTACGTCTTCACTGTCACAACAGAAACAGGCAGGGAGTCCTGCTCAGCTTACTGTCCGACAGACAGTGTCAATTCATTGAGTACAGAAGCAGTAAAACTTTTAGAGCTCTCGTCGTGAACTGGGTTAGGGATTGGGGAACGAGTGGTCTTTCCATATGGCAATGTCCTGAGGCATCTGAACATCTCCACTCCCACTCTCAAGCTTCCGTTCTACATCCCGGCGTCTAGGACAATCTGCACAGATTTTTCGAGCGCGCATACGGGAATTTTAGTCATGCCATATCCGCTTCGGACCATCCTATGGAGGTCAGGCAAGAAGGAGGGGGTCATCACACGGATGTGACTGGGGCACGTCCTGTGGCTATATCTGGGCGGGACCAGTCCTGGCTCCGCACGTTACTTGCACTGGGAGGGTATCAAACTTGCCCTCGGAGCTCCCTTAACGCGAAGACTCAAGCTTGAACACTGACACCGAAGATACTTTCACGCGACCCTTATTGGAAGCATGACAACGACTGTAAGTTATTGCTTTTATGTCGCCAAAAATAGCTTCATAATGGGTGGGAACACAGACCTACCACTCTCATATGTATTCGCAAGTGACCGCTGATGGTTAACAGAATTCGTGATGACTTGTGGGCTTCTTTGATGAAAAAGGTCTGCATTATGATCATTTCCAGAGAAACGTTGCCCATCATCCTCCCCGTTCTTCATACTATAATGTCCCTCCCAGACTCCCAAAACTCGGATATCGCTCCGCAATCATCACAATCACCCCCCAAAGACAGTTTACTGTTGGGGCTACCAGATTCAACCAAGAGCAGCCCCGCGTGGTCTTTCAAGGAGTTGGGAAAATCTATGAAGAATCACTTCAGCCCAAAGGCCCAACCAAGGAAGCTATCAGCTTTATTCAATGAAAACGAAAATGTGCCACCAGATGAAGATGGGGATGTTGTGAGGTTCGTCTCAGTCTGGCCCAGAAGGACTAGTCCGCGCATCTCATGGCATAATCCACGCCGCCTAGCTCATCACCAACGCCTATATTGCCTTCCTTGAGCCGGGTAGACGCGATTGCCCAGAGTTCGAGGCCACATCCGGTAGTCTTGAGTGGACCTCCCTCCGTGACTCCGGATGCAGATTCGACAGATTCTTCTGTCACTGGGAGACATGCTTCGGGTAGCAGGTCAAGCCATATGTTCAACAAAGTCCAGTCAACTCGAGCTGTGCGTGGTATCCTTTTACTAGTAGAGCTGGCGTCTCAATCCGTTTACAGTTCGTCCTTGATACTGTCAAGAAGATAGCGAAAGGGGCACTTGTTACGACGCATGGCGTCCTACAACTTCTAGATGGAGTTCTCCCATACGGGCTTGATGGCGTCACAAGGCTGTTGCTGAACATATGGGAAGCAGTTGAGAAAGTCAGAGTAAGTGTTACAGATTTGTTATTAGCACATTGACCAACTGGTGGTAGACCAATAAAGAAGAATGTTTAACGCTTGCTCGTCGCTGCGCTACGATTCTCAACGCACTATACGAGGACTTGGAGCGCGAACTTACTCCTGCAGCAAGAGATCAGTTACAAATCCCGCGTGAACGTTTAGATTAGTGGGTACTCGCTCTAAGTACTTATCATAATCATACTTACTATGTTTGCGCAGTGCGTTCACCAAAGTTTTTGACGTCGCTCGGAAGCTTTCAGAGTATGCCTGGCACGAACGTTTTGGGCACAATGATGAAATCCTCAGCGAAATTGATGTTTGCCACCAAGCCCTGGATGACTGTTTCCATAACTTCTCGGTAGGTTGTCCGCACAATCACCTACTCGGTGTTCCTGAGTGCATTCAACACGAATTAACAGAGAGCTATACTCCTTCGTATTTACAATTATATCCATGAGATGCGGACTCCAACTCCATCAATGAATCCACTCCCAAGAGACGCACAGGAGGAGGCCGACATGAGCAGCTCGCTTAGTAGCCTGCTGGGTCCAGAAGGCATCAGAAAGCATTCATTTAGCCTCAACTCTTCGACAACTGTTCAAAGCTGGTCTGCGGAAGACTTGCGTGAAGCGATTCTTCGACTTCAAGCGGAACAGAATCGTAGAGACAGGGAGAGAGATGTCCAAGAATTGAAGCGCCGCGCCAGGAAAGCGTCAAGGAGTAAATCAATGCCGGTGGCAGAATCCGAGCTTTCGGGTCGTTCACATCCTAATACCGAATCTTATTCGAAGGAAGTATCCGTGCCTTTGTGAGTTACCTCTGTGTTTCTCAGAAGAGTGAGGCCGTGACACATTTTGTTGTAGCTCGGATATCCTCCTCATGCATGTCGTTGGCCACGGCCCTGCTTCACGAGTATACAAGGCTGTATGGAATGGAGAAGTAGTCGCTGTCAAGATTTACACTGGAATGGGCCCCACTGGAGCACAAAATGCAAGCAAACCCCAGGATTTTATAAAGAACGAGATCGAGATTTGGCGGAAACTCGAGCATCCCAACGTTCTGAAGTTTAGGAATATGGGAGTGGCTCCAGAAACCACCGAGGGTACGAGGGTGGAGTTTGTGATCAGTCCTTTCCTACCTCATGGTAGTGTTTCCTCGTATCTAAGGCAGATGCGATGGAATTATCATGGAGTACCAGGGAGACCAGAGAGGCTAGACGAGCGGAGGATGTTCTTTGATGTCGCAAAGGGTATGGAATACCTTCATTCTCAACGGATTCTGCATGGCAACCTCAAGGTATGATCCCATGTTCAATGTATAGCAGGATGAAAGCTGACTTCGGTAGGCATCGAACGTGTTGGTAGACAGCCATTTAAATTGCCTGATTTCGGATTTCAAGTATAGTGAAGATCTTACAAATCGACGAAACGACAGTGGAAGTGTATACTGTATGTCACCACGATCCCTCGGTGATAGCAATTGCCCTAGGGCTGAACTTTTCATAGATGGTCTTCGTTGGCAAGCTCCTGAAGTACTGAGAGACAAGTCCACGTTGAGGGAATCAGTTGATATATACGCGTATGCTGTGTTTTGTACGGAAGTCATCAATTCTGGGGAGATCCCATGGCCCTACTGGAGTGACGAAGAGATCCGTCGTTGTATTTTGGGTGAGTTTGATATCGCACGATTGGCGAGGCATTGATTGAACGTGCACAACAGAGTACAATCAGCGGCCCGATTTCTCTCAGGAAGTTGCATCGAAATTGGGTATTCTTCCGGTTATCGAAGACTGTTGGCATTCATCGCCTGACCTACGTCCACGCTTCAGGAGGATTGTGAAAACTCTCAAGAAAATATATAGTGACGTCAACTGACAGCCTGCTTGTAAACACGCTGAGTGTTGATCCTTCGGCTAGCTACTTGCCATTACCCTGCCGTACCAGCTCGTAGGAATGCTTAGGTTAATCTTATATCTCCTCCTAGCTCCTAGCTCTGCTATCATCAGTCCGGTGTGCTGATTAATCAATTCAAGATGAGTGGAGTAAAGCGGAGAGTATAGGGCTTCTGGGGGGTAGTGGGGAGGGTGGCACAGTTATTATAAGGGTAGCTGTCGTCAGATCTCCATGGAAGGCTCATCAGCCGCCATGTCACAATCATCGCAGTCACTCCCAACGATGACCTACTGTTGCAGGTTCCAAGCACTCTCAAAAGCACCCCCGTACGGAGTCTCAAGGGGCTCTCAAAATCGGTGATGGGTCGCTTCAATCAGAAGGTCAATTTTAAGGAAAGCGAAACGAAAATAATGATCCACTACCTTCGAGCGGAATCCAGGAAGATCCGAGGTGTGTTTTGATCCAAGGACTTTGCAATGTTTGATAATTTGGATGCCGCCCTAGATGGAAAATTTGAACTCGCTGGAAGTGCCTCGGCTCGCAAAACTACTGATTCATAGAATTAGGCTAACAAGTCACTGCTATCGTCAGGCTACACTAGAATCTGGTCTGTTTACCTTGGTTGAGATTAGGATGGATGAGCTAAATATCCCAGAGCACGTGTGTACTACATATTCGCGCTGATCGTTCTGACATTACTTTAGTATCCTGTCCATTGGGCCAGTGTTTAAGCTACAAGGAGAGAGCAAGGCGGCTTGATGATTACTTTTACGGGTTATTCGACAAGTCTACGTTTTTGCCAATTTACCAGAGAAGCTTCGATATCTATAAGGTGTATCTGGTCTCCGCGCATGAACTCGCCTTACTCACACGCCTTTCCTTAAGAAATGCTTCAATCAAGCTTCCGTACAGCGGGAAAACAGAATTCGAGCAGAGCTGGAACAGAGGCGTAAAGGCCTTGGTTGTCCTTCTGGCAAACCACCGGTTTTGGTCTCAGTTGCAAATCTTTGAGCAATGTGGCATGAGGTTCGAATATCTTCGTTTTCGGGCCTGGCTCTCTTCGGAGGCAAGGGTCTAGGAGAATGAGGACTACAATTCGTGTACTGTAACGCAGCCACGAGATTATCGATTGTACGGCCAGGTGGCGGACGTACATCGCGAAGATTTTTCTTAGACGAATAACGCGTGAGGGACTCTTCAGGCAAAGATAATAGCATTGATAAATTCTTTTCTTCCCTATTTCGTATCTGTAAAAGAGTTTCTCTCGACTGTCCCGACCTTTATTGGTACGTCTGGCATCAAACCCTAAACTTGGGTGGTCACGGCGGTATAGTTCAATGGATAAATACATTCTTAATATATTGTTCAAAATCTATATCACGTTAAAATTAGACAAGACCTTTGCATCGCTATAGATACACAACCAATAAATTCGGACATTGCCATGTCCAGTCTTTCCTAAAAGGTGTCATCAGAAAATGGCCTGAATAGCGTAGGCGTTGAGAGCGGTCATAGAAATGAACATGAGGATATACTGAGGAACTAAGAAGGCAGCGAGGTGTTCTGCTGTTCCTGTACCACTGTATACCTGCGTGAGGTATACCTGCGTTGTGGCGGTCGGAAGGCAGGAGAAGAACCTATAGACACATAAACGCACTTTCCTTATCGGATTAATGGATGAGACTCACATGCAAACGAAGATTAACACTTTATCATCTTTGAAAAGAACACCGGCATTGACCAAACCTTGGCAGATCAAGACGCCAAGAACGGGTATGATAATCATCTTTCCAATGGCCAACCATGAAATGGCACCGACAGGTAGCTTCCTCCACTGGGCCACGGGAACGTTCAGTCGTGCTAGCGAGGACCCGAGACAAACCAATCCAAGCGGAATTGATGCCGCCCCAATGAATGTAGCGATGTCTTGGATAAATGCAAGCGGAGGCTGACCATCAGGCGCCGGGGGCATATGTACGCCGGGGACCTCAATGAAAAGAGCTTTGAGTTGAGGGATAAGTGAAATTGGCAATGCGATGTAGATCGCGATGGATACAGGGTTGAATAAACCTTTAATAAAAGCACGGGAATATGTATATAGAAGACGGGGATAATGCGAAAATGAATTCCGCACTCGAGTGGTAGGAGACGACGGGGGTGGTGGTAGTGGTTGTTGCGTGACGGTGCTGTTATCTTCCATCTGTTCCATCTGCGGAGGTAGCACCTGAGAAGACCTAGATAGGGGCTTGGAGGCGTCATTGAGAGATGTCACTACGGTCGTGGAGTCGTCTTGGACAGAAGTATAGTTATTGGAGGCAAGCCGAGGAATATCAGGGTTAGCGGCCTTCTCTTCGTCTCGCGAAGGTTCTTCAAGGGTGGGCAACGATGTGTCTTGGCGCTCTCTTAACAAGAAGCGGAAGAAACGTTTGCGTCGGGCCTTGATTTTGGCTTGCACGACCTCTGGCTCTACGTCCGGACCTACGAAATCCCACGCCAACCAACGGTGGAATCCAAGAGGGAACAGGGTAATCTATTCCAAAATGATAAGGTTACTCCAATGGGCCGGAAAACTTCAGAAAAAACTCACAATAAATACGAGGATAAAAACGGAAATGTATGCCACCGACAGATTTTGATCGGATGTCCCTTGAAATGGGGCACTCCCAGTGATGCTCAAGATCACAGCGGTCGCTGACGATATGACTTATTAATGCATAGCAATAAACGAAGCTAAATGAACGCACCTAGGTCACCCACATTCCCCCACCCTCCAGCAATGAGAAGCCCGTATCGGAATCGGTGTGGTACCCAAAAGAATTGCTTTACAACCCAGGCTAGAGCAATACCCAGTGCCTCGTATAAAATAGCTACAAGTACCAGAGGTCCTATAATGCATTAACAATGGGTATTAGTCTTACAATACCACAAGCGATTACGGCTCACCCAAGGCCTTGATGTTATCCGTTGTGAACGCGGGGATAATTTTCGAGAATAGGAGGCAAGGTAATGTGATATTCAAGGCAATCTGCCCAGCACCTCGAGCAGCAACAGGAGGAAAGATGTCCGCCCTTGTGATGATAAATCCACTTGCCACTCCGGCAGCTCTGCAAAACGGGTATTGGGTCTTCAGTCAAAGACTCGAGCAGCATTGAACGTACAGGCGGATTAGTGGCCTGCACGAAATCCAGATGAGGGTGCCTGCGGACGGAGACATGCATGAGAAGGGAGGACGAGTTTGAAATGTGAATTTGCCTCATCCTTATAGTCTGTTCGCAAGGTTATTTCAAGTTTCGGAGCTTCTGCCGCCGGCCCGATCGTTCCTTACGGCACCGCATCTGACTTTACCCATCCATTGCCGACTCTTACATTAAAACTTGGCAACACTGCGTATTGAATTGCAAGGAACCGATGAAATGTTATGAAATTAGGAAGGACATCACCTCTAAACCCGCAGTCAGGGTTATGATAGCTATTCCTTATCAGGACAATCACGGAAGGAAAAGAGTATATGTTTTGGCGCTTCAACAAACGAAAACATAATTCACAAGGTGTTCTTTTTTTAAAGGCGGTGCGCAATAGCAATCCCGGATTCACAAGGTGTTCAGCATTCAGAGGACACCAGGAGAGGTACACCTCTCTCTCTCTCTCCTGCACGAATAAGCTAAGGCTTGGGAAACGGGAATCCTGATAGGTATCATGGTTTCCCCGAGCGGGATTTTGGACAAGCCAAATGAAGACAGAGAAGATGGTCTATACGAGAACTCTGGGTAAAACAACTTTAGGCGGAGTGATGTTCGCAGCAGCCATGAGGCTAAGTTGACGTGCGCTCACGCCTGGCGGTGGTCATGGTGACCAATGTGAAGAATTCGCAGTACTTATAAACGATAGCCAAGCAAGTAAGTGACATGTAAGCGTGGAATTATGTTAAAGCGACTGAGGATATCAACTTAAAGGGAAGGCAAACATTCACCCAGCGGGTGAAACAAGGGGACAAGGTCGAGGCGGTTATAACCTATGTAGGCGCCAAAACCGTATGGTGGCGACACCAATCAATGCAACCACAAGTGACGACCCTTTCAGAAACCGTCCAACCGT
>JAEUWJ010000659.1:0-10600 GCA_018524395.1 Podaxis carcinomalis | reverse complement strand
ACAGATAGTCAAGGAACCCATCTTCCAGATCTAAGATATTGAGGGAGATGGATTTAAGGTGAATACAGCATTTTTCCAGTGCTCTCCACATCTCGTTTAACCCCTGCGAGGCATACTCCAGTCGGATGTCTAGGGAAGATTGATCATGGCTCTGTTGGTGTCTCCTACATTGAAAGTGTGAGTTTGCCATCTACCTCCATCATGTGAAATACAGCCCAATAAGTTGTAAGACTGGATGTACTCAACAACCTCCAAGTTGTGAAAATGTCAGAGGGCACCTGGCAGGTATTGCAATATCATTTGTGCAGCTTGGAGCACATCCTTATCAGATGGCTGCTCTGGATACTCAAAACTTCCATCCCACTCCATCACAATGTGTAGTGGAAAACTCTTCACACTGGTACCAGGTGCAAGGCATCAAATCTTCAATGTCCTGCAAACAAGTGTATATGGTTGGGTCTAGAAGCCATGCAAATAAGACCTTGAGCACTGCTCCAATCAGAGAGGTCAAAAACAATAGTTGAGAGCACCTGGGGGGTTAGAATGCCATCTGCATACTTGCAGGTGGCCCGAAAGTTGGCTATATCCTTCCAACTGGAGGGCTGTAGCTTGCCTGGTAAGTGAGACAATGTGAAGCTGGGGGTATGTGCAGGACTCACCAATTCAAGATGGCTGGCGATGGTTTCTACACTCTCCACAGGAAGATCAATGACTGTGATCATTGTTGATAAACATATGGAGTGAAGAGTGACAGATGCAACTTTGATATATGTCATATGGTGGGTCTGCTTTTCTTAGGTACTGCTGGTTCTTCAGGGCTTCAGCACTTTAATTTGACAAACCAGCAGTAGTGATGTATTTCTAGACAGCATGTGAATGGTATGGCAAAAAGGAGTCATCAAGAATTAGTCAGATATAGCTTGTTCTACATAACAATTACTCCCTCAGTTTGAGTCCTATCATTGGACTGACCATAAGTATAAGCTTTGATTATTGTCTTTGCTCAGCTTTGCTGTAAGTCTTTCTATAATGCATGTTATGTTTGTTTACTCTTCTTGTCAAGACTGGCCCACTTACTTCACTGCTTGGCCATGGCACTGCCAGCTATCCCTTGCCCCCTGGCTCTCCTCAGTTTTACACTACAGACCTCAGCATGCTCAACTTCAGTTTGGCATGTTGTAATGAGCAGCAGGGATCTAGAGTGAGAATATAACACTCAGAATTGTAGAACAAGACTATAAATATATTGGAAAATACCTAGAGTGAGAATATAACACTGTAGGTAATATAAGTAAGGATATAATTCTATGTCAAATAGAATAGCTCACCTCAGAATTGTAGAACGAGACTGAGGTGTACAAAATGTATGAATACTCAAAAAGAGTGTGATTATATAAGTGAATGATGGAACTGGAAAGACAAGTCCATACAAGTCCTTATGACAGGGTATATACACAATATGCCCACTTAGTGAACATTCATTCACATGTGGCCAAGGGAATGAACATGAACAGAGAACTTGATAGGGGAAAGAGCCTTTGTAAGAATGTCAGCAGGCTGTTCCTCAGTAAGGATGTATGAAGTTGCAATGTTGCCAGTTTTGTTGCAATCACAGACAAAACAATACTTGGTGTCAATGTGCTTGGTCTGCTCATTGATGTTGCCAGTGGTAATGAGATGAATAGCTGACTGATTATCAGTGCAAAGAGGAGTGGGGGTCAAGATCGGAAGAGCAAAGGAATCAAAGAGATTTTGAAGCCAGAGAGCCTCCTGACATCCAGTGGCAGCTGTGATAAATTCAGCTTCAGTGCTAGACATTGAGACACAGTTTTACTTCTGAGTAGCCCAGGTGATAGCACCACCTGTGAGACAAGAGATGTATCCAGTAACAGACTTGTGATCACTGTGATCACCAGCCTAATCAGAGTCAGAATAGACAACTGGGTCATCAGGACCTTCATCTCCATCATAGACTAGCTTGTAGTCAGTAGTGCCATGAAGGTAGTGAAAGATGCACTTGACTGGCTTGACATGAGCATGTCCAGGGGCAGCCACATGATGCAAAACAGTGCCCACTGCAAAGGCAATATCAGGATGAGTACAGACTGCAGCATACATGAGCGATCCAATCATACATTGATACTCAGTGATGTCAACTTCAGGCTCAGAGAGCACAGGAAGGGAGAGGTTAGCCTCCATTAGAGTCTTGACTGGATGACAGTCAGCCATTCCATGATGTTCGAGGATATCTTCAATGTACTGGGACTGTGAGAGAGGGGTGCATTTTCAATCTTCACTTTGAGTGACCTCCATTTGAAGAATCCATTTTGCCTCACCAAGATCCTTCATGTCAAAGTGAGACTGAAGGTCAGCCTTTGTCTTGTTGATGATGTCAAGATCAGCAGAGATAACGAGGAAGTTGTCAACATAGACAGCAATGATGATAAAAGTCCCATCTTCATCTACTTTCATAAAGACACCATGATCAGAAGCACTAGGTTTGAAGCCCATAGACTCCAACTCAGCTTGAACCTTCTTGTACCACTCACAACCAGCCTGCTTGAGGCCATAGAGAGCTTGATTGAGTAACCAAACATGGCCATTGGGAGCATCAACACCAGGGGGAATCCTCATGAAAATCTCCTCATTGAGATCTCCATTCAGGAAAGCAGACTTCACATCCATCTGGTGAATGTGCCAGCAGTGCTTTGCAGAGAGAGCAAGGAGGGTTTGGATGGTGGAGTGCTTTGTGACAGGAGCATAAGTCTCATTGTAGTCAATCCCTTTGACTTGTGAGAAGCCTTGGGCAACCAAATGAGCCTTGTAGCATTTGACCTGGCCATCAGCATGTAGGGAGGGGGAGAGATGGTGGAGTTGGACAGTTTCTCAGTGGTTCTGGACAATGTAGAGGTGCACACTGCTGTTTTTGAGATTGTAGAACCTGAATCTGAGGTCAGTTTGGTCATGTGGGCAGCTGTTCTCATGCTGGAGTGATGTTGATGGATTTTAGTGGGAGGGGGACATTCACAGTTTGGGACAGATTGGCTAGAGCGTTTGGAGCCAACCTGGTGTCGTTAAAACCATCTAAAGCAGTGGTGTCTGATGCAGGTTGTTTCGTGTCGATAGCTGCAGCTGTTCCGGAGTATGGCCATCTGAAGTTGGACCATCTTCTCCATCTTCCTCTTTTACCTCAAAACTCACATTTTCGTCATCCTGAGCATCTGAATTTACCTCTATAAGCACCCTAGTATACTCTACTTCACTACCCTTATCAAAGCGAACATCCTACGATTCAAAAATGCATCCAGATGGCTTGTGGAGGAGGATACCAGCCTTCTTGTGCCTTCTTGTGCTGAGAATAGCCAAGGTGGACACAGTGTAGTGATTTCAAGCTGAATTTGAGCCTTTTGGACTTTGGAATGAGCATGTGAGCTTCACAGCCAAATACTTGAAGATGAGCTATAGAGGGCTTGCTGCCTGTGTAGGTCTGGTAGGGTGTGATGTCATCATCAAGTGCTCAGGTAGGGACTCTGTTGAGGATGTAAACAGCATATATGACAGCATGTGACCAGTAGGACTGCAGGAGCCCAGACTCCTTCAACATTGCTTGTGCCATGTTGAGGATGGTCCTGTTCACTCATTCTGCTGCTCCATTCTCCTGGGGAGTATCTGGATTTGTCACCTCATGATGAATCCCTCGCAATGTGAAAAACTGCTTCAGTGAAGATGAAGCATATTCTCCACCACCATCTGACTGAAAATAGTTCAACCTCTGGCCTGTTGTGACTTTGGCATGTTTGATGAGGTGTTTGAGGTGCTCCTCAGCTTTGTCTTTGGATTTCAGCAGTACCACCTTGAGATAGTGGGAGTGACCATCAAGGAACATCATGAAATAACATTCTCCACCTCATCCTTGTGTTTCAATGGGGCCGACAAGATCAGAGTAGACCCTGTGCAGCATAGAGGGGTTCTTCATGTCAGATTCCTTCAGAATTGGAGCTCAGGTCTGTCTCCCCTCAAGGCAGGCTTTGCACATTGATGGATTGTGGTCCTTCTCATCAGTAAGGTGCATTCTGGTAACCATTTTCTGCTGAAATAGCTTCTTGACAGATTGTAGCATGATGTATCCAAGTCGACAATGCCATGTGGTAACCGAGCCTGTAGAGGCATTCGTTTTCACAACAAGAGCTGTGTGGTCAGGGAGATCAGCCTCAGAGGCTTGATGTTATCTTGATTGAGTCAAGGAGTGAGTTGACATTGTCCAACATGACAATGTAGGCATGTTCAGAGGGATGAGGATGTGTATCGAGGATATACAGGCTGTTCTCTTCACAAGCTGTCATGACAACATGACCAGCCTTGACAAGTTGACACCCTGAGTTGGTGAATTTGACCTTGTATCCTTGTTGACTGAGTGTTGATACTGAGAGCAGATTTCCACTGAGGTTGGGAACATAGTAGACATCAGGGATAATGTATTCAGAGTCTTGACTATGTAATGGGATTGACATCTGGACACATCCTACTCCAGTTGCGAGGATGAAACATTCATCTCCCAACCATACTCAACATGGCTCCTTGAGTCCTCGGAAGGTGATGAACCAGTCATGATGATAGCTCATGTGTAATGAGGCACCTGAGTCTACAATCCACTTTGATGATATATCCTTGTTTGATGTAAGAGCCTTAGCCATGAAAAGCCAAATTTGTTCTTCCTCTTTCTCCTGAACCATAACAACCTTCACCAACATGTCACCTTCCTCTCACCAGCCTTCCCCTCCTTCGCAGCTTGGTCAGCCATGAGCTTTCTACACTCCCTTTTGTAATGTCCCTTCTTCTTGCAATACTTGCACTTCTTATCCTTCTTGTCCCCATCACCTGACTTGTTTGTAGACTTGCCCTTTGACTTTGTTTGTGCAATAAGAGCAACTTGTGAAGTGCTGAGCTTGAGGCTCTTCTCCTCAGTGAGGACTTGAGTGATAACAAGGTCAGTGGTGAGTTTGGAGCCATCGAGGCCAGCAGAAGAAGAATTTATGATGGTGTGAAGTGTGGAATAAGAGTTGGGGAGAGCATTGAGCATAGCATGAGTGATGACAGAGTCAGAGAGGTTTTCACCAAGGGTTCTAAGAATGAAAGCCTTGTGACACATATTGTTCAGCTGAGGTTCCATTGGGATCTCATCAGAGAGTGTTCCACAAAAAATCTCCTTGATGAGATATGCAACTGTATTCTGACCTTTTCCCTCATAGCTTGTCCCAAAGCAGACACAGCATGAATGACACCATTAAGTGGTTCATCCTTCAAGGTCAGGGTAAGCTGAGCCTGAGCCTCCATGCTGTGATGTTTCCAGGCATCAATCTGAGTTTGGCCTGTAGTGACAGCAGTGGTATCAGTGCCAGAGATAGGGTCTGGACACTTCTCACTACCATCTACAATCCCTTTAAGTCCCTGCAACTGGAGAACAGTGGATATGTGAAATTTCCACATCTGGAAATTGGAGCCATCATTTTCAAGTGATGGGATGTCAAAGAGTCAATTACTTGATCCAGTGATCTGAGAAGATCCACCGAGATCAGACATTGTGGTGGCTTATGGAATGAGTGTGGGAATAGAAGTGAATGTGAACAAGTGGCAATAATGAGTCTGATCAATATTTATAGGCAGGCAGGGCCCATAACCTGTTGTAACAAGCACCAGGGATGTAGAGTGAGAATATAACACTGTAGGCAATATAAGTAAGGATATAATTCTATGTTGAATAGAATAGCTCACCTCAGAATTGTAGAACAAGACTGAGGTGTACAAAATGTACGAATACTCGAAAAAGAGTGTGATTATGTAAGTGAATGATGGAACTGGAAAGACAAGTCCATATAAGTCCTTACAACGGGGTATATACACAACAGTTTCCCAGGTCAAAGGCTGTAGGTTGTCTGCTCGGAAGACTAAGCATGAGAATGACTGTATGCCACGTCGTCAACCAAGGGAACCCAGCCATAGGATTAACGTAAGACTGAAGTTCACGGAACCGCGACCCCGTTTCAGGCGATACGCAACCCGAGCAGTGCGACTTGGAATGCCAATTTCACGAAGATATAGTCTCTGCTGTCGGTGACAACGGGATAAACAATTGTTTCGATGTCCCGGATTGCTAACACAAACGGAGGCGTTCTTCTCACCTAGCTCTGCCACGTCCAGGAACACCTCCAACGTGTCCTAGAATATACTTACATTAACAGCTGTTGGTGCCGAACTTATCACCCAAGTTTGCCTCCCAACCTAGCCGCTCTGTTTACTCCACTACTGTTAAATATGATGCCGAGGCTTGACCTGGCTGCTTTAGTCCTGAATAGCCGGAGTCCGTTGCGGCGCTAATCAATTAAGATGCCTGCCCAAACACCCATGAACACATTTCAGAAGCGACTGCGACCAAAAGTTGTTCGGCGTAATTCTCGGGCATTATACAAGTCGGATGATCATATCATATGGCCACACATGCCCTATGTTCCTCGGTAATAACATCGATGCATCGCGCGCGTTCTGTGTTGCCCCAGACGTGGGTAACCTTTCGGTCTAAGTAGCAGCTGCCTCAGCATCCCTCATACCGAGATCGTGTACTTCACAGGGTCCTTTCCCATTTCAGATATCGAGACCATTCTACTCTAAGAGTAGAAATACGTCGCGACACCTTGCCAATCCACATCTAAAACGCCGAGGTCGGCCGGGATATTTTTGTTGAGTAGGCTTGAGAAGCGGGCTGAACGCAGAGCTTGGATAATTGACCCTCGAGGCTAATTACCCCCTGAATTCCATGTGACATCTTAGAGGAGAACATGGTAACTGATGTTCATTGATCGTACACCGTCAATATCATGAAAATCATACAAACATAAATCACGGTGAATCAATGCAAGGAATAACGTTCCTGTATCGCGTCGATGAGAACAAGGTGTCAATGCGAATCTTGTGCAGTGACGTACTCTCAGCTTCCTCCCTTTCAGTTGAATGTATGGCACCACCAGGAAGAAGAGCCCAATCACGATCCTGAACAAAGGTGAGCTGAGCCGTGGCAGTAGAGTATGTGAGGCTGTTCACTTACGCTGCCTCACAACCAAAAGTCTGGATCGCGCCATTCTTCAGTGCCCAAGGGACTTGGAAGTACGCAACACTGAAACCTGAACATATCGTCAGCGGTGAAGCAACATTGTTACACGTATGAACACACCTCCGAGAGTTCTCGCCAGGTTGATCAAAGCACAGATTTCACCCTAGAGATGGTGCGTTGTGGGTTTTGTTGCGACTGTTCTTGGGAAGAATGTACCTGATGCTTAGGGAAGCAGTCATTGCTGTACGCAAATACAGCGACTGTGTTGATCATGGTGGCGAGCTCAGCGATACCCCATCCCATAACCAAGGCTCCGACGCTCAGATGTTTCTGTATCGCAGCTCCAAGTGTTAGGAATCCGCAAAGGTATAATGGGATCGCCACGTAACACGCCCTAACAATCAACTTTGAGAATTCTAATACCGAGACATCAGGTAGTCTGGCGTACCATAAACGACTTTCTGCTTCAAAAACACCATTGTTCCTACGAATACTGAGATTCATGATCCAATCGTTCAAATATCGGCCAACGACCTCTCCGATAAGGACAGCAACCTGGAACGCTCCAATCAGAAATACCAGAGCGAGGACCCAATTTTACTTACGATGGGCGTTCCATATCCACCGGCAATTGCGAATTGACTGAATCCATATCCCCCTTCGGCCACCGGGGTACCCAAAAATACCGCATTCGTGACCTGCGTCCGCAGTTCGTCAGTCATGGACGAATACTTTCAGCGAGAAAAACACACGTTAATACCAATCCTGAAGCCAAATAACATCGCCTGAGGGAAAATGTTGACATGGTATGTTTACCAGGCGCCACTCAGGTGCTTACCTCGAAGACCAGGACCAAGAACAGGTGTGGCCTCCAAAGCACATTCAAAGGCGACAAGATGGATTCCCTCCACGAAGTACGATACTTAGACATCTTCCAACCGGTGATACCAATGAGCGTCTCTACCCTATACCGGAGTCCCGTCGTTGTGGGTTCAGGTATTGGCTTCACGGTTCGATCGTACATTCTGAGTTTATTGGTTGAGTTGCGCCAACCACCAAACACACTAACACATGATCACTCACGTCTCTTCACCCAAAAATGTGATGAATAGAACTACAACGAGGCCATACAAGCTTCCAATGCCATACGCCCAGCGCCATGTCGTGCGAGCCACCAGGAATCCGAAGGCAAATGGGGCTAGGAAAGGGGAAATGATGAAGCCCATGGTCCATATATTCAGCTGACATTGGGAGGGTTGATTAAACCGATGAAGCGTATTTATTTCTAGCACATACCTTTCGGGCTTGGAGGTGGAAAGGAAATAGATCTGTCACAACGTATAAACCCTACATGGGGATGAACTGTTTTGGCGATGAGAAAGACGATCAAAGGGGGGACTCACGGTGACTAGTGGAGCCGTACTGAATCAGATGGTGAATGTGTTAGGACGTTCCGCATAATAGAAAGACCATACCCAAAGAAAGCCGTCAAACACCGCATCGCTATCAGATATCTTGATGAGAAGAAGCAACGCGACTTTACGATACCAAAGCACTCACCAGTGAAGGTTTTGAGGGTAGGAGCAAATGTACACCCAACGAGGAAACCCAAGGCGAGTAACTGTACATATGTCAATGAGCACATCGATAGTAAAGGCCAAATTAACTCACCTGGGACCAGAAGAGCACGGGTAAGCGACCATACCGTCGCACGACCATTACAGTAAAGACGCCTCCCCAGCCTTGCGTCACACCCTTGTCAGTTGTCCTTCCCGTAATGTAAGGAGTTTCCACAGACCTAGAAGGAAAATACTCCAACTTGATGACCGTAGGTGTTGAAACCCCCATTTGTCTAGCAACCTTAGTTACTCACTTCGACGTCAGGTCGTTGATTACCCCAGTCGTGGTATTGTATTGTGCAGCCAGTTTAAAAATGGATGCGACGCCTTGAAAATGGTTCAGATCTCTTGCTTATGTGACAACCTTAATGCCACTTACCAATAGCAGAGTCGAAGTCCGGTACAACTGCTGCCAAAGTGATGATCAATAGTTGTAAGTTCTTGCGGCGCGAGCTCCAGTTCTGGGGGTCTTTAGGAGAATCCGTTGGTTGCGGCCATAGCACCTTGGTCCCATCCTTCGTGAGCTTCAATCGAGCTGCAACCGCTTCCCCAAGTTCGACCTTAGCCTCCCTGTGAACGCATATGTTAAGATCCTGACATCGAGAGGTCAACCGCCTACTCAGGATCAATAATGAGACGGCCAGCACGTTGTTCGTGGAATGAGAGGAGATCGATTTCTGAATTGGCGTCTGAGTGAACCTGTCCATGTTTCTCGTCAGATAACTTCTCGGCAGACATGATGGAGCGGAGCGGTCGACAGGACGAGGTCCCTGGGTAGAAGGACTCGGAGGTATATATATCCTGTGGGCACCCAGATTGAAACGCTCGGCTAGTTGTGGTAAATTTATCGTGGAAGCTAACCCGATATCGGGGTGAGAATAGATGGCCGTTTTGAGAATACTGTAACGAAACATGTGCTCCAGTGGTTCCCCATATCCGTTGTCCCCTCGGAGAAGAATGCCCTGCGTTAAGAAGCATGATAAATTGGTGCCTCAAAACGAAGTCGTCGAACCTGCCCCTTTGGTGTGGGATATTGGTGCCTTATGGGCGGATAGCGTGGTTGAGTTCGACTCGTTTGAGTGTCCAATAAGATCGATTGTCATTGGACAATTAGAAGCTTCGTGTCGGCGACGAGTTCCTTCACTTCCCAGAGGATTACGAAAGGCTCAATGGAAATGGTGAGCCGATGATGACGAGGTTCCCAGGGTCAGTTGGCATAAGAAGCATGCTATGAACTGGTCGTTAGAAGATGAAGGTAAGTATGATAACGAGAGGAGTAGTCGTGACAATCTAAACCTCGCCGCGGAGTTGGGGGCGAGGTTGCTCTCGGCGTGGAGGCAAGTCAAGGGAATGGGAAAAGAAGGGTGACAATTTTAAGAGGCTGGAGGAGGAATAGTTGAGCAGATTGCCCCCGTGTTATCTGTGGTTTTTTTTTACAGAGTGGGGACTTGCAAAAGCCACTCGAGAGCCGTGGGAAGTGGTCTTGACGATCTCTCCCAGTGTTGTGCCATCACACAGCTGTGACAGCAGTTACGGTTAGCGGTGACCGTAACTGCTGGCGGCTGGCAGCTTTCACATGGTCTAACGAGGGTCCAACAGCTTCTCGGTGATGACCGAAGGCTGATTGGACGATATGTGAGAATCATACAGATACCCCACCTTCACTGACCAAGCCCTGTCCGAGCCTGCGACGAAAGGTGCTTTGCAGGCATAGTGTATCATGTCGCCCATTCATGAAAACTTAGTAGATTCAAAATATAATGTTTACTCCCAAGTGCCTGAGAGGTATTAATGTGAGATATATATATCTGGTTCGTAACATCAGGATGTCTGATGTCTGGAATTGCCAGTGAGAAAGTGCATGTCCTCATGATTA
>JAEUWJ010000386.1:0-117465 GCA_018524395.1 Podaxis carcinomalis | reverse complement strand
CCAAAGCACTTGTATTCCGGCTCGCCAGGCTTAGGCAACTTCCACACTCTCAACGTATGATCCCTGCTCCCCGTCACAATCAACGGCCGCTTTGGCCACTTTTCCTTCACAACCTCACCCGACTCCTTCACCACTTCTACGATTTCCGGATTCACAATCGCCAAACACCTAACAGTACTCGTATGCCCACTGAATACATGCGTACACTTTCCTGTTGTCAGACTCCAAATCCTCACTGTCCGGTCTGTAGATACAGACACAAGTGTGTCTTTACTCGCAGCAAGTGCCCATACACCACCTTCGTGTCCCTCAAGTGAATGAATGAGCTCGCCCGTCACGGGCGAATAGATATGTATTGAGTGATCATCCGATGCGGAGATGATTCGGCCATGTAAGAAGAGAAGGCAAGTGACAACAGCAGAGCCGTGTGCTGGGAAGCTGATATGCTTTGGATTATCGTTCTCGATCCAGTATGTTTGAGTTGAATGCTGGGACTTGTGCATGCTAGAGCTTGGGTGGGAGTTGGTAGTCATACAGTATCATTTATAGTATGATAGATCTGCAGAACTTGTCCCAGACACTGTAGGTTGTGGTGGACTGAGTTAGAGAAACAACCGCTAACATCGGGTGGTATGAAGATTGATAAAAAAAATGGCACTGACAGAGGGGCAAGTGACTTCCTGACGTTACACTACCCAACTGTCAGTCACGTCACACCGAAAATGTCCTTTCTCCGCGTTCTGCACCGGCCCACGCGTTGCCTGACCCATCTTGCGCGTCGCCATGCCTCAAGTACAACGTCGGGAGCAGCGGCAAGTGAAGATGCATCTACATCCAAAAAGCCATCCCCAGGTACGCAACCTCTCGCTCGAAGTGGCCATTAGTTAACTGTTTGTCTAGCAACCTCTACCACACCATTGTCTTCATGCCCTGCGGATACCAAGCTTGAGGGTGTAAACTACCTCAAAGGACAGGCTCCAGTACTTGCACTTCCGGATGATCAATACCCAGAGTGGCTGTGGACCGTCTTGAAACCGAAAGTCTATGCGGATGATGGGCCCGGAGGAAAGGCCGATCGGGTGAAGCGAAGGGCGGAGAATAAGCAGAGAATAAAGGATAGGAACTTCATGTCGACGCAATAGTTCTTTTCTTGGTACGTTCCCACTGTCGGTCTATGTGGGTAACATTCATGAACTTTCTAGGCATCTTAGGTGTTGCTGGTCCGCGCTGTTTACGCGGACAAGAGGTCATTCGTGTTGCTGCTCATTATCTCACCCTAATACCTAATGGTGTACTTCTAATCGCCCTTGGTTCTCGAGATCTCGGCACTATCCCTCAAATATACTCCTCTGTTGTCCAAACTGGGTTGGCCTCTGATTTTAATACTTCAAATAACGCACAAAGGACCAAAATAATCCTTGTGGCCACTCGGCATAGGTACGCCTCAGTATTTCACGTCTTCCTTCATTGGGTCTACCCATATGCCCATGGAAAGTAGCCTAACCTTCCGCAAGTACTGGAGCTTCCTTATCCCGGCTGTTGTTGACTAATTCTCTCCCTGCATTTTCCTACTGCAGTAGACCATTTCGATGTCTTCATCTTGTTCCTGCATCTCTTCCATTTGTTGATTATCTGGCAGGCTTCTGATCAACAATACTGATACTTCCACAAGATTTCGTGCTCTTGTTTTGCACAGCTTCATTGACCTGCTGGAGAATCAAACTATTTTTGCAACATTATCCGTTCCTCTGGATAGGCAACACGGTTCATTGGTCGCTACTTATTGTCCCATCAGCCCAAAATCGCGAAGATGATTTGAAGACGCCATCCAGTTCTCGTGGCTCCCCAGTCCTTCTGGCTCACCGGACAACAGACGAAATTCGGTTGCCGGATTTTAAACATGGCACGTAACTTGATATCAACAATCAAGTTCGGCAAAATGGAGTGTGTTACTCAATTACCACCATATCCTAAACCTAGACCTGTCATCATGATGGTAACAAATCCCATCTGACACTGCTCTTTTCCCAACTTGACAGCCCGCTTAGCTCGTACTCCTCGCCTATCCGCGCTTCTAGGAGCCCCTTGGTCCTCAAAGCGAGTTTTCGGGGGTCACGCATCAGGATCACATAAAAACGATGGGGGACGAGGTTATCGCACTGTCAATCCTTGGTCAATCTCAAATCCACAAGTCAACGACGGTGTTGACAGACAATTCTCAGAAGTACGTAGCTGCCAAGTCCGTTTCAACCGTGGCACCAACTGACCATGACATCGTGTTGCACCGTGTAGATCCTTGTGTTTCGGCCAATATAAGACAAACGTAGAGATTGTGGATCATATTCCCTCCAAATCATAGCTCAAGCTTAAGGACGATATCCCACTCAGTGCTCCTATGAACCCGAGTAACCATCTTCCCACACTCCCGTACGACATTCTCAGTACAATATTCCAAAAATATGTTGAAGACGCCGCCGCTTCAAGCTCAGACCTATCGTCTCTGCCCCGCAGGGACTTAGGTCCAATTTTAGTCTCGCATGTTTGCCAATACTGGCGAGATGTCGCGTTCTCCACACCGACGATATGGTCGACATTGACCATTGACTCCCGTCTCTCATATCCTCTTATATCCCACTTCCTTACTCTTGCCAGGGAAGCTCCTCTATCCCTATACGTCTCTTTGTGGTCATTCGATGGGAGCCGCTCAGACCCAAGAGTCCTGGGTTTATTGCTGTCACGGATGACCAGGTGGCGGTCCATCGGTATTTGGTTCGATGAAGACACGGCGAAAGATATGCTACACAGGTTCGACGAAGGCCATGGAGCTGAAGTTGGTTGCGTGCAGATGTACGAGCCATCAATTTTGGAGAAGGCAGTCATCGAGGGTGGAGTATTTCTGTCTACAGAGACCTCAAAGAGGATTTGGCAGTTCTTCCTCGATCAGAAACGTTTCCCCCTCCTCCATCAACTACATTGTTCAATGGACCTGGACTTCATGTACTCACTTGATCCCCGGGATTTCAACTGGGAGAAACTCACCCACTTGTCGCTCTCATCTCCACCTCCCATGACAGAATGCCTTCTACTTCTTCAACAATGCAAGAACCTCCGGTCCCTAAATATTGACTTCCGGCGTACATCGGTTACTTCTCTCCCTCCCTATTCACGACATTCGATGAACATCCTCGAAGCGCCAATCATCCCCCCCAACTCATTGCGCGAATTGACGATACAAGTGGAGCAGCCAGTTACAGGAAGATTGATCAGTCAGTTTACAAAGTCATATTTGGACTCTGGAAATATCGTCATTGATGTTCGGGTATAATTACGCAGTTACGTACATATTCCTGTTGTAATTACTGTAGAAAACCACGGTTCACGTTCCATCCCTACAACTTTGCCGAAGTCCCCACTTTCTACCACTTGGACCCAATCGAAGCCTAACCGGAATCAGCCGGGTATTATAGCGCAAAGCATGGGAAGCACTCACTTCACCAGCTTTATAAACGAGCTCTCGTTCCCGGAAACACCAAACCACCATGACCATCAATAGATTCGCCTCTAGGAGTGACAACAAGACCTCGACAATGAGGGCTCCCCGTTCAACTTCTGCACTTGAATACGAAATGCCAAGCAGGGAAGCGACAACAGTAGATACTGCCAGCCAAGTGACCCCAGCCAGCCAAACGATCAAAATCATAATGATCCTGGCTGACAGTGGAAGGCGGAGTGGTGGGGACAAGGATGGGTGTGCAAGTACAGGAAGGACAGAGTCTGTAGCGGTCCTAGTTGACTTCCTTCGATCATTGAAAATAAGTCCATGATGAAGCAGGGTTAGGAGAAGTGCACATGGACTGAGATATAGGGATCTACGTCCAAGGAGGGGGACGGAGCATGCGAATGCGGTAAGTGAAATACAACAGGAAGCAATCGCCAACTTCGTGATTCGTTGGCTGACAGCCTTTTCACCAAGAGGTCGTAGGTTCATGTCGAGCAGATGCTGTTGGGGAGTACTATGCGGGGAGTACTATGTGGGGAGTACTATGTGGGGAGTACTAAGTGAAGGGCGGCAATGTATTATAACGTAGAGCTTAGAGTGCTGCGCATTTCACTAAGTATTAGTAAAGGATGAGGTCCACGTCTAACTACGAGGCCTGCTAATTAATTGCCCCCGGAGGGTGTGGCTGTCGGGGGAGTGCTATATATTACAGTGAATGTGGATCTAAATTTATCTCCGTGTAAAAGACCGCTAACCCACAACCTCTTATCCGCTTTGAGCAAGAGAAAGTGTCCACCGAGAGGTGACCGGTGGTATCGCTAAAACGTACAGTGGCTTATTAGGTTTGAAGCTGAGTCAGGTTCTCATTCCGAGCCTCATGCGTTAGGGCCATGTGCAGCGGAACGGGGAACCTTCGTGGTTACGTTGCCACTACCTAGTCCGGTGGAGGGTGCATCCGCAGCTCCTGCTCCGAAGATGGTTGATTGAGGTCATATTTAAATATTACCACTGGCTCCGATTTGTCGCTAATCTGTGAAATGATCCGTAAGAAGCGAAATCAGTCGTTACCCCGGAGGCCAAGAGGTAATGTGCGTAACCAACAAAGGAGACCCACCTTGCTATATTTTACTGACTCATGACCTTCATATCGGACGATTCAGGGCGTTACTCACTGAAAACATATTGTTGAGTCTCCCTGCAACAACGTCCTTGATACATTTACTAAGATTACGGCTGAGTCCCCCCGCTCACTTCAGATCATACACGTTCTATAATGTCCCCTAGCTGCTAATGGCTCCCCTAAGCATCTACGCTAATAAGATCTGTCAACTGCGTCATGTCACTCCAATAAATGGCTTCAAAAGCAAAGGACTAATTGGTCCCAGATCTTCCTTATGATCAGGCGCATCACGCCACTCGATCACCGCAGGTCTAACCCTCGCGAAGGACAACCCTCCTCCCTTTCATGGACAAAATGCCAGGAGTGCTCATAGCCGCGATCTCAAAGACGGATCAGCAGGAATTCCAGCAGCGTGGAAAACTCCTTGCGTAGCGCAGATCCCCCGAATCAATGATAAGAAACGAATGTTTAAGGCAATAGTCACGAGCCATAGGAGGACGATCAACCAAACGATGGAAAATCATAGATTTCCACGCTGAGAGTGGGATCTTTGACTTCCCTCTCATCGCAATAGTGGCAGCGGAAGGTTTTCGTGTGTTAAAACTCATGTCTTTTGTGTCTGAATGCAAGAGAGCTCCATGATAAAATACTGTGAGGGTAAATGGAGCTGGGGTGAACTCCGAGGAGGTAAACCCTAACGAGCCGACCATCGAGCAAACAAGGGCGGCAGTGGAGAGACAGAGAGAAGTTATGGTGAGCCCTTTGATTTGGTGGCTAATGCGAGCAGCAGCAGTAGCGTCGGGCTGTAGGAACAGCTCCAACCGCCTTTGTCTGGGCCACAATTGCCAGCGCTCCCAGGGCAATGAACAATTATAGACACTGGGAAATTCGAGACGATGCCCTTCAAAGAGATGATATTGCGCCATTTTATACTCTTACAGGTAGTCATGGCCGCAGGTGAACTCTAAGGTCTATAAATAGTGAAAAAGAACAGAAAGGAACGACGGGGGGGGGACTTTCGCCGTCCAGCATCATGAAACCCAGCATGCACCATGCGCCCATTGGCTTAGAGGCCGGCCTCATCGATGCCGTTTGCCATTTGGCGCCGATTGATCATGGGATTCGTTGAGGGATTGCGACGTCTGAAATCATCAGGACGTTGGAGGATTTCTCTGTCTTTCGTGGCATATAGCAAGCCAAAGGAGGACTAGAAATAATGTGCCGAAGCCTGAAGACAATGGACTCTTGGGGGAGAACTTTCGGCTGTGGCTGCAGTCCTAAAGATGCTGAAGACGGGCACTTTAGGAATGAGTACTGGGAAAGACTCGAAGTCCGACATGCACATGCCATCGGGAGGCCACAGATAGTCGTGGAGAGGGAGACCACATGATCGAGCTTTGTTAGCCCAACTAGTGATACACCTCACGCTAAATCCAGCGGCCCAGGTAGCACCAGAACGACGGGACGGATAAAGAGTACCATCATTCATGGTATACAACCTTGGGAGGAGTTCGTCGAGTCTTCAACCAAGATTCCGAGTTTTCAGTTGGGCATTCACAGAATCTCCACAGGGCGTTCTATCCCAATCGCCAGGAGAGGAAAGAAGGCGACAGCGCCGAAAGGGTGGTCGAGGCCACCAATAAAGAGCCAGTAGCCATCAACGACCACGGCTATGCCGACTGCTTTCCGAACATCCTTTGCCATCGACGGGCGGCTGATCCTGAGCGCTGAGGATGCGATAAAATCGTGAGTGAATATCAGGCTTTTCCCAACTTGCCAAGTCGACGAAGGGATATGTGATGTCAGGCTAACCGAATCTCTTCCGAAATTGTCGCAAGGGTATATTATAGGACTTAGAAAAGTGCGGCTTCCTCAGGCCATAGTTGTTCTGGTTCTTAGCCTCTGGGGAATTCCATTTCACCTGTATTTCGGCCATCAGTACTTCAGTATTGAGTACTAAGTTAGGAGCTCTTGAAGATCCCGCCAGAGTATGGAGTCACGGGAGTGTAATGATTTTAAATCAAGAAAATAAGCGCCTATGGTGATCCCCCAAGGATCAATGGGACTCGGCAAGGATGGTCGGGGTATTTTGACGAAATAACACCTAATGTACAGAAACCTCAGTAATCATTGGGTAGAGGTACTATACGGCCACATAACACATGCATCAAACCTCAAAACACGATAAACTACGGGCGGCACGGGACTGAGAAAGAAAAGCGGGTAACAAAAAACCAACTTACTCCAGCACGACTTTCATCCCCTGCTCGAATGAGCCTGCGCCTGGTTTCCTTGTCCACCGCCTCTCCTTGGCCTCCCACCTCTCCTCCCGTAGCCACCCCATCCACCGACGTACGCACCCGGTCCCATCAAGCCAACACCACCAGGCTCACCAAACGTAGCTACATTCCTCTCTCGCTCCTCCTCCCTCCTATTCCTGCCAGCATTACCTCCACCACGCCTTCCACGACCTCCACCACCCTGGGCACCACCAGCCGGTGTCGAAGTCGACGACGAAAGCGAATCAAAGAATGATTTCTGTGGGTTATACGCTGGCACGGGTTTCTTCTCCGACGTAGCTGCTGCACCATCGCCATTGGCCTTCTCCTTGCCCTCATCACCATCAGCACTTTCTCCATTAGCACTGCCCTCTCCATTCACAGTGGCCACAACGGCCTGTTGCTGTTGTGCAAGGGCAGCCTTATTAAACTTGGCATTCATACTCTCGAAATCGAAATCTGTTGTCGGGACTTTGAGTTGTTCCGTTGGTTGTTGGGTTTGGCGACCTCCACCCGGGGCACCTCCACGTCTGCCTCCACGGCCTCCGCTCTGTGTACTGCTGACGCGAAGGTCACCAAGGGCGCGTTCGACACTCTCCAAAGATGCAGCGGCGTTCTGCACGGGGTTGCCGCCACGGCGGTTCGCACCGGCATTGGAACGTTGCTGTTGTTGTTGCTGTTGTTGCTGCTGCTGCTGAGGTGTCCCAGGCTGCTGTGGTTGCGGAGCTTGACCCGGGATTTGGGGGGATTGTTGGGGTCCGGGTGGTTTAGGTTGTTGAGCTGGGCGAGGATAGTTGGGCTGTTGTTGTTGGGGTACACCGGGAGCGGGAGCAGCAGTGGCAGGAGCAGGGTAAGGGGAATAACCGGCGGGAGGGACAGGACCAGGGGCAGAAGCCTGCAGAAAAACATAGTCAGCATGATATTTTCTTCGGAAATCAAACGCGAAAGGCAAGTTCAGAAGGAAGGCAACGGAGATATCCACAGTGTTTATGCGCTCTCGGATAAACAGTTTCTTACATCCGTATTGGTTTCATCAAGCAACAACGGGAATGGATCAAGGTGGGGAAGGTAGTAAATTGTTACTCACCCCTAACACAGCGGGATCATCATGGACACTCCGTTGTGGGACAGGCTCATCAACAGCCAGATCCTTCACTTCAGAGGCTCTGAAGATGATGTACTGATATGGTTCCTGGACTGGGGGTATGAATTCGTTTGGCGGCCTACAAATTCACGTTATTGAGCTCGAGGCTAATACGCGTTCCAAAAAATACGCACCGACGAGACTCGGTACCCATAGAATACACTAGTTGCAGAATTTTAATACGCAGAATTCAGCGAACACAAGAGACCAACGCACCGTTGGACAGTTGGATAGTTGAGGCTGCGGGGTCAATGCCCGCTAAGATACCTCTATAACGAACATCGGAATGGGAAATGAGCGATATAGGTTTTCTGCGTTCCCGGTCAGCTGTTGCACCATGACAGAATCGTTCACAACGCACCCAATAAAGCTGAGAGCCATGACGGAACGAGAACAAGTCGGAAAATGAGAAAGACTGTACAACGGACGCGTGCTGACGTGTTTTGGCAGATTTCCAACTCCGACGATGGTCTTGCCAAATACCCACCAAAAAGTAATCCTGGTGTCTTTAATTCCAGGTTAAGTATTCTTCTCATTTCCAGAATGTGCGTCTCAGGTTATTCTGGCTCTGGGTGATGCCGAGTAGGTAAGAGCATATAATAGAATACTGCTGGTACTATAGCAATCATGACACTGGCACTATGACATGCACACAAATGGAACAGTCTCCCGCGGATCAACCAAGACCGAGTTCATCCAGGATGGCGATCTGTCGTGGAGAAATAATGCGAGGAGATTGGATGAGAAGAAGGCTCGGAGGAGGGTAAAAGCTAGTAGAAACACGGTGTAAGAGTCAATATCGTATCCAACATGCTAGTCTTTTACCTCTTGCGCAATCCGAGGAGAACATGGGAACAATTAGGAAGCATAGAAGGGTCATGAGCGGTGAGAAGGTAATAGATAATAGTGAGTAGGTAGAATGTGGCGCGGTCAAGTGAAGAAGAGGAGTAACCGTTCGACCGACCCTTCGCCAACTCAAGCGATTAGTCAAGCAAGGAGGTGTCATTGCCACGAGTGCAAACGAGGAGTCAAAGAGTCTGAGGTGATGGATGACGGGGAATAAGATGGGATATTGAGGAGAAAGTCCAACAAGCTATTGCGTATGCATAAAGCTCATAAAGTCATAAAAGCGACGAATGGTCAGGGGCAATCGGCGCAGCGATGTAGGACAAGAAATTTTCGGCGAGTAAAGTCCTCAGCTTCTGTTTTCATCTAAGGCAACGAAAATGCATCAGAAGGTGTTCGGGATAACAAGGAAAACTTAATACCCACTCTTGGCAGCGCCAGTGGCTGTGGGCTGCCCTCCACTGAGGTGTGGATCAATGGCTTCTGCGGGGTTAGACCCGGCCGGATTGGCAGGAGCAGGAGCTGCTGCGGGCGCCGGCTGCTGTTGTTGAGCGTCCGTTGTGTATGCCCTAAATGGTGGTTGAGCTAGGAGAGGTCGGTGAAACCGTGCCCGAAATTCGTTAGCGTTAGGATCGCCCGGTGGAGGACCCGGAGGTGGCGGCGCACCGAACGGGGTGGGATTGCCGTGTTCGTCGTGGGTTAAGGGGATATAGGATGGTGCACCGAGGTTGGGTGGAGGACCAGGAGGAGCTCCCGCCCCTTTGGCAGCCTGTTCAGCGTAGTGCATGCGCCGCTGTGACAGAATAACAGAAAATAGAGTTAGCGCGTTACGCGTGCGGGGTACAAGGTGAATTATACCTGGTGGTCCCAACGATCCCATGCCTCGGCGATAACAGGCTCCAACGACGCGAGCTCATCGTTCGTCATGTTGAGAGTGCGTAAAAGGTGCTGTTTCAAGAGTGGCGCACATGAAAAGGAGAGCAGGAGGGTGGAAGCAAACGTTTGGCCACCTATGGGTGGTCCCTGAGGGAAGGGCGGTTCGTGTGGGATCGGGGCATGTGGCGGAGGGATTTGCTGGAGATCATGGGGGATAACTGGCGGATACTGGGCCTCTGGTGGATTACGGTAATGGACGTCGTCGATAGGCTGCATCATCTCGTTCCCCATGTCAAGACCAAGCTCCCGCATCTTGCGCTCTTTGACCATCCGACGATGCTTCCGTTGTCTCTCCCTCGCCGCTGCCCGTACCCTATCCCTCCTCGCAATCTCCTCTGGCGTAAGCTCCGGTTGTTGAATGTCCTGTTGTGGCGGCTGTGGAGGGGGAATATGTTGTGGCTGTTGAAGGGGATGGTGCGGCGGGTGTTGTTGATGCTGCGGATGTTGCTGCTGGTTGGCGTCAGCATTGTAGGCAATCATGCCCACTGCTGCATTTCTGTCTCTCTCCCGTTTGCGACGCTGCCTTTCAGCAGCCTTCTCCCGTTTGATCCTCTGACTCTCGGTTTCGCCCTCGCGGGGCCGCTTGCGTGAGGAGGAGCCCGTTGACGCCTGCATGGAGTTGTCCATAAAACTACAGGAAAATGTATTTAACTCGTCGTCGACGACTGGGACGGCGTGCCCCGTCAAGGTGATGCCTGGCGTGACGTGCGCAACGGCCTGAGCGGGCGTTCAGTGACAATATCGTGACGGTCAGTGACGGGAGGTGTTGGAATGACCTGTCACAGCAACCGTCAACACTTATCCCTCCATCAATCCCGTGGGAACAAATCAACAGCCTCCTGTTTATTTCAAATTGTCAAACTTGCACATCCCTCGTATAGATCTAAACCTCATTATAGCCGCCAACTTCTCCTCCGTCCTCGCCCATTCCCACAACTTCGGCAACATGAACGCATGGTCTCCTGCTATCTCAATCCTCGACACAGCTTTTTCATACAACGTCCAAATAAGCGCACTAACGTCCTCGACTTCAAAGTATTGTGAACCCCAAAGTCGAATATAGACGGTCTTGAGCTTGGGTGCCGCTTCCACAAACCGCCTAGCTTCACGAAGAAGCTGCTTCCCGTCATAGTTTGACACTGGATCTAATGACAAAGCCAGTGTTTCCATGTTCGGCGCCACGATCGTGTCCAACACCCTTTCGTGCCCCTCCTCTTCGTGATCAACCGAAAGGATCAACTCCTGAACCCGAGACAATACAATCTGCTCCGGGAGGGATTGCCGCATGCTATTTGCGGCTTTGAGCACCTCCCGAGTCATCCCCTCGCCCCTTTGACGGAGCACAGTGACGTTCATCCTGATAAAGACCGCTGAAGTGAGGTAATGCAGCAGCTTCAGGCCAACAAGATGCGGCAATCCGTAGCTGACGTGGATGCTGAGGTGCGTAAGCTTTTCCCAATACGGCATATCGGACGCTTTGGGAATGTATGACCAAGGCGAACAGGTTCTGAAATCAAAGCGCTCGAGCTTTGGGAAGCGAATCACCGATGTTACGAGCGAGGCTGGGATATGATAAGGGTCTTGGTCGAACCAATACCGTGTGCGAAAATCGACGGTTAACGATTCAAGGTTCTCCATGAGAAGTGGATTGTCAATTATGTAGCTGATTCTCCCGGTCAGACTATGGTTGAGGACGATTTTGATATTCTTCCAACGACGATAGTGCGGTACTATGACATCTAGCAGCTCCCCGTAAGTCCTCTGCAATGGAAGGCTGAGGAACAGGTTTTCGCGGTCGACTCCAATGAGGTTCAGTGAAATGGGTGATTCTCGGCTCCACCTGAGAAATACACCTAATTGCGTATTTGGCAGCGCTTGACTTCCTCCAAAATGGACACAGTCCAAGATGAAGTCGTTCCATAGGTATGAGAATGATGTTATAACCACACGCCAACGCCGGCATACACTAGCCAACGTTAGCTGTGGTGGCATGGATGTGGAGGCGCTGATGATGGTAGGCTGTGTATCGCAGACAATCCACTCGAAAAGCTCACGGAGCACATCGTCTGGTAATACGTGGATACTAGAAGAGATACTCAGGTCTTGTGAGACTTTCCGAGCTAGCGGTTTGGCAAGGCAAAATGACTGAAGTAAGTTGGCCAGCATTGGCCTGAAGGTCAAAGTGTGGTGGTAGGTTGGAAGAGACATTCGCGTCCATATCCGTGACCATAACACTTATGTACCATGTCACGCGATAACAATGATGTTCATGCACAACAAAGCAGGTGTGTACTGCATGAAGCACCACTTGATAAATGCATATTCTGCTGACGAATTGGCCTAAGAGACTCCATCCAGTCTCCACTCACGTACGTTATTGTGAAGGTAGGATACCGTAGAAAACGCAGATAACACGGGGCCCGCATGAGGCATCGATAAAGAATAGCCACTCATAACTCGTGTTGTGATTTGGGATTTGGGAGCGAAGGTTGACCTTCAGAAGCCTCACAACGGATTCATGTGGCCCGTCAAGCTCTATTGTACCGGCAGGCAGCTCGTGACTCCAACAGGCTTGAACGACTTGTGCCAGAGCCTGTCATGCCCATCCCAACAACTCCGTTGCGCTCAACCGCCAACAGCAGATAACAGCCACTACAGTTTCGGGTGGCCGTGAAATAATACAATATTCACCACGAATAAAGCCATTTCGCGCACTCGAAGTGCAACTTGAATCCTTGTGGCCGAAGCACTCAGGCACCCACTGATGGCCGAGGCAGGGCAGTTGTGAACTTCCCTGAGCTCTAATACATCAGAACCAAATTAGACCACCAGAATGAAGACTGCTCATTCCAAGCCTTCTGCGTAAAAGTTCTGAACGCTTTTTGGGTGCTTCAACGGCGGCGATTCTTGTAAGAGAGACAACCAGGGAAACCCTCGGCCCAGGCTATTGACCTCAAACGAGTTCCCAAATCTTCAACCAAGAATTATCTCTTACGCTCATTTGAGTCCTGACTTGCGTGTATTACTCCGCGTTGAGGAAAGACCATTTCTCATCGAATTAATCCCCACCGCATGTGATATAAGCTCGTTTCTCTACCAGGAGTTACGAGCCCTTGATGTTAAATACATAGCAGCGCGCATTGCCCGTTAGGGGGCGTCCAATATACGACATTCCAAAGCTGTTTATGGGATCAGCTCTACCGAGATCCTCGGGGAAAACATATTTTCACACTCCTTCAGATTCGCCTGCGACATTGCACCCCTCCTCACGACTAGTTTCTTCAATCTCGAACTCAACCCAGACCGATCAATAAATCGAGCAAAACCTTCTTGTTCCCACCTCGCCCTCTTTGTCTCCACAAAATCAATCTCGAGTTCGCGTAGCCGTGGTGCTGCGAACATGTTCAAGAACGGACCAACGCCTCGTAATGAACCCACGTGTAGTCTTCGCAGCGCTGACAGCTCGATTCCACTCGATGGTCCCCCCCGAGACTGCGACCCGATTTGCGACACTTGAACGATTCTACTGAAGTTGCAATCCTCCAGAGCAGGAGTCCGCGAAATGATGCTGACTGCTAGACTTTCCGGAACCTCGGTTTGGATGCGCAATTTCTTGAGGCGGCACATGTCCTTCCCTAACATTGACCATCCAAACGTCCCACTCCCTCTGACTATGATTGATTCTGGAGACGCGCTCGCGAGTAGGGTCGAGACCCAGCCCATCTGCATTGAATGGACAAGAGCCCAATCAGATGCGTACATCTCCAGATGTTTCAATGACCTCCAACCTCCTCTCTCGACACCTCGACTTGTATACTCCGTCCCGTTTAGATGATGGAATTCGAAGCATAACTTCTCGATGCGATGTTCATTCTTCTCCAACAATCTCCGGACCTCTCTCGTTGCACCCGGCACCCGGACCCATCCCTTGTCTTTGTTGAAATCTTCGTACTCCTCGCCCCAGTGCACCACGCGCACCGACATTTTGACCTCCCTCGACCTCTGGAACAAGTCGTTCAAGAAGGACGGTGGTGGAGAGCAGGCGCTGTCTTTGATGATCTTGATCTCCACTTCGGACCAGAACGTAGGTGAGGAAAGAATCAGTGCGCGAAGGGATGGTGTCGTCAGGGAGAGATTGGTAAGTGTCTTCATCCGAGAAGAGAAAGACATGCAATCCCCATGTGGTCCACTCCCAGTGGGGTTTGAATGGGGGTCAACGACGCAGGATACGATCTCCAGAATAAGCTCTGGAGGAAGTGAAGGCAAAAGTTGTCTGTCTTGCGAAAGGGGAGGTATCGGCGACATATTAGGAGAACGGCTGACGGCAAAACTGTGGTGTCGTGTAGTCCCTACTTCATAATTTATACTTGCTGATCAGTTTTCGACTCGCTTGACTCTTTGCATATCGTCACAATGACGCCCGCGGAGATCCTTCTGGACGTCCTGTGTTCTTGCATATTGTTTCACCCACGTTGAGTTCCTTGCCTATCTGCGCACAAGCAGTAATGACACGGCACTCTTATCTATTTTCGTCCCTTTGGGAGGGATACCACGAAGTTCGTCACAGGTATCATTCCATCAACGTCAGATGTACTACCACTTGGCGTATTTCCTGCATTTCTACTGGCCAAGCCCAGAGCCTTTAACATGGCCACTTGGTAACAATGTGGGTTTAATGTTCTGATGTATGTCCGTTGTCCGAACCCACTTCAAATTCCGCACCAGATCCAATTCCGATGCCTAAGAATAGCATCTATCTCGAAGCCAAGGCTCTCTGAGCATCGCTTAGTGAATTAGTCTCAACAGCTACGAGACTGCCCCATTAATGACATGAGAACTCCAATTCATTCGCTTGAAGATTCGCAGCAACGTTGGTGGCTCGTAGGATATGACGAATGACAGGCAATGAGAATTGGGATTGAAAATTAGGTGCCCCGAACTAAGCGGGTAGAGCAAAAATGGCTTTGCATCTCCTGCCCATTAGTTGACAGATGGCCCTTTATAGATTGCTTCCGATGAATGCTGTTGTGGGAGGGATTCACCATTCAAGTATACTTACAATGGACCACGCGTGCGAATCGTGATGTTCATAATTCTGGCCAAGTTATTGACTGCGCCGTGACTACTACGTATCGGTGATTGCGTCAGGGCCTCATCGCAGGAAACAGTTCCAGAGATGATTATCCAGGCCCTGTGATCATGTTCCATACGCCACTTGGCCCACATGAAGGAAGAAGGCAGACATTCGTCCCTAATGCTATTAATCCATTATTACTTACTCATTGACAGCGTCTGTTTGACCATGGGCTTGAAATCTATTCATATATCTCGCGTCTGCATATCTTCAGTAGATCGACAAGGTGGGGTGGTTGGGGGACTTCCATTCTTTGGTGCTGGTACTGCGTTGGAGGAAGGTGAAACCCGGTCATGAGCCCACAGATTTTCCCCGAGTAATCGAGTTAGCCCTTACATGTGAGATGTGACGGATGCATCGTTGCTTCAAGCCCAAGTATTCTGGGTCCAGGACTCTCCGTATTGTTGGTACTAGCTCCAGAAAAACATCCAAAGATCGACGTTAAATGGTCCCCGAGGAACAGGCATGTTTTGAATCTTCACTGACAACTCCTCAACACTGGTAGCAGCACGACATTCGAAGCTTGTGTATTCCTCATGTCTCGTATGTGGTTCTATGTATGGGTGCGGGCAGCCGCGGCCCCTGATGAATCTGACTTGCAGACTCAGAATTGCTGTGCACTCCCTATAAATAAATAAGATCGCCGTCAGATGCTCCTCCAATGACTGAATACAGTCCACTACCTAACCCTGAAAGAAAACCCATGTTGGGGATGTAAGTAATTTGCAGAGGTTTATTGTGGCATTCCACGATCATTTCAATGGTTCTCTCCATGGGGCAAAATTGCGCCGTATACATCTTACAAAGAGGTATGTCAATCTAGTTCTGCGATCGGCCTTACGCATAAATTTCTCTTCTCTCAAGCCTGTTATGCCCACGCGTGGTTTTCAACGTTGGTGGTTATATTTTCAGATTCTAGTGTCAACGCCCACTGTTTCCACGTCACCTTCCAATGATGTGAGAAAGACATTTTTTAATACTGATGGTGAACAAGTGAAGCTACTAGTCGGCCGAATCTGCCGTAGTCCTTCCTTCTATCATGGCGCCAGTCGGTTGTAATTCAGGTGACACAACCGCGACCACTTCATCTGGGGTTATCCCGTCCAAATCAGTCAACATAGGCATATGCCTGTCGTTCGTGAGTTGCTTTTGCAGCATCTCTACCCTATTGTGATCCAAATCCAATTCACCCTTCGAAGTTGGTAGTAGAGCCACTTTTGGCCCTTGTTTCTGGAAACTTGGACGAAAGGTGTCCTCCGTGATCGGAATCTAGGTGAATGTGAAGAGGCGTGAAGACGAGTGTATTCGGTGTGGGATCTTCGAGCATCCGACAACCTTTCTTGTTTCACGGAAGCCGAGTACGTGAACATTGCCACGGTGGCTTGAAAGAATCACGGGCAGCACGGACGAATGCACGGATTTGACATACTCAACGACACCAGGTATTCACTCTCAGGATTTGCGTTTCATATGCAGGTTATCCACAAACAATAACGATCTGACCTTATTGGATATGGACTTACGAAAGATGTCATTATGCATACTGTCTACTCATGTAGTCGCTCCACCTGTGGGCCCTGCCAAATACGGTTGATAATTAGTGTCCAGACAACCAATGAGTAATTCATCCAGCCATTTCCTCCATGACTTTCCGACAGGCTCGAACCTCCTTCTCGGCTCCTATCTTCTGAAATACGCCCGCGCCGAAACCAACGACCTGGATACCTTCAGCTCTTCTTCCTTGCGTCTTCAGCATGCAACCCAATAACAAATAGTCCTTTCCTTGGAAGCGACTTCAGCAGCACGGTGCATCTCCAAAGCATTCCTTACCGCATCCCCTGCGTCTTCCACGGTCCCTCTTTTCATGCCGAGCAATGCACGGAGGTACCAATCATCGCCCACTCCAGCCGTATCGCCGATTCCTTCGTGCAAGGTCATAGCTTCCTTCAAGTTTTTGGCGGCTACTTCCAACCTTATGCACTTTATGCTCACGTCTCCCGAACCGCCGACAGACTGAGTGGTGTCGCCGTTCTCGCATTCCATCATCGGGATTTCTACCCAGCGCGTCAGATCGTCCGCCTGTCCTTGCACACTCCCAACTTCCTTGTGAAGCCCGAGTGCCAGTTGGACCCACACCTTCGCGTCGTTGTACATTCCTTTTGCGAGTTCGACACCACTAAGGATACGCAACGCGTGCGCCTTTCCAAGTCGGCAATCTAAACCTTCCATCACATCTACAGCTTCCTTCTCGACAGTCTCGGCTTCATCCAACTTTCCCTGAACAACCCAGATTTCCGCTTGTGCTATGTTAACCTCTGCAAGTCCAACCACTTTTTCGACGGATTTGTACATGGCTTTGGTGTCCTCCAGAATTGTCTGTGCCTCGTCCACATGTCCGAGTAGGGCGAACGTATATGCTAGGTACTTCAGATCGTCTCCTCTTCCCAATTCGTCTTTAGGACAGCGCTGGAGGGGGTGAGTGTACTCGGGTACCTCGATGGCTGTCGAGAGTTTCTACTGCGCGCACTTAATACGACCAGACAACGTCTCCGGCAGACTCATTCGTTTGGATCGCCTGGTGAAAATAACCCTCTGCTTCCGTGAACTTATTCCACGCAGTGAGTGTATGCATTATTGAGCGCTGTAATCCGTCCGATGGCAACTGGCATCGCTGAAGATACACCTGTCCCAGTCCCAATATGTCATATACCGTGGCCGCGATATCACCAATTTTCTCATGCAACTGCGACGCAGCAGTGAACTTCTCCAGTGCCTCGTCCAACATGAGCAAGCACTCCAAGTTGTGCAAATCTGCCGCTTGTCCCGCCAAATCCTTTCGTTGGAGGTGCGACTCTAAAGCGAGCTCAAATTTCTCCCTGGTTGGTCGTGGCGGCCTTGTCTACTGAGAAGTTGACCCCAACACCCAAAACAATCGGCTCGGAGCATGCCAGATCGTCTCCAGCTTCGTAGTCCTCGTCCAAACTGCCTTTGCTGCCATGGCCCAAGAAGAACCGACGAAGTGTCTTTCGCATCGATTTTCGTGGCTTTGATTTCAACTGGATGAGTTTTGCCAGTCGTTCGATGGCACGTTCCAGGGGTGTACATGATCCGACTCCAGAGACATAGGTGTACTCTGTCAATGCCAGAGTCGCGGCAATGGTGTCTCCGATTGGCCGTGGTGACTTCAGTGCCTTCGTCAACACCTCCTCGATCTCCCCGATCTTACGTCAAAGTCGGTCGTGCACTGAGATGACGTGGTTGCCTCCCAGCGACGCTAACTGTACAAAGTACTTCTCATGAATTCATTTGTAATTTCTGAAGGCGGATAGTTGGAGAGAACATAATGCCGTATGGACTGGGCAGGCGTAACGTATGATCCACATCTTCATATACAAGGGCGTTTTGTCGTAGCGTATTAACTGCGCATCGCAGGATCGAAAGGTATCACACGACATCCCATTTGGCAGGGGCACAAGGATACTGAGAAAGGGTAGTGCGCTTGGGTCGTGGTTCATCCGGGGATTGTTCAAGGAAAACGGAATAGAGGTGTCTAGGTTTGCTAGACGATCTTCGCCGCGTTCGACAATCATAGTCTTTTTCTCGATCCGCCGCTCCTAGAGTGACTCTGGTCACATCATGTACGGCAGCTAGGTGCGCGAGGAGGGTGAAAGCTAACGGTACGCGATTGACAGCTCTGATGAGATCGGTAGTATAGGAATCGTTGGGTTTGTGAGATATTTCACTGAACAACGCTTGGGCAGATTGAAGGTCAAGGGGTTGAGGGGAGGAAGAAGCTGTGACCATTCGACGCCAGTTGAGTGCTGTGAGCCACGAAGTGTAATGAGGAGGTTGACAGTGGGGATAGAGGAGATATCTGATAAGAAGGACTCGACGTACGCAATGGATCCAATAACGTTTCAAAATTGTCGAGAGTCCCTTGCCGCAGCAGAGGGATAATGGATTGGAGGAGTCGTGATGAGACCCCGTCTCCAGCAATGTCTAATGCAGACGCAAGCTCGTAAATGAAGAGGTCCAGGGAGGGGGTGCTATCCCAAGCAAGGAAGGATCTCTCTTCGTTAAACTTGGATACAATCCTCTCGTTTGTTAGGATTGAGAGAGCTAAAGACGTCTTGCCCATTCCGTCAGGCCCAAGGATAGCTAGATGAACTCGTTGGCTGGGCGCTATGAGGAGATCTACGGTAGCATTAACTTCCTTTTCTCTTCCGTAAAGCACTGGAGGTGCCGGGACCGGTCGTTTGATCGTGACCTGGGGCGCGATGGCACAGAAGGGTGGGAACCAGGGTAATTTGAGAAGAATGGGCGCATTCATACTTGATCTAGGCTTGAGCCCAAACCCAAGCGAACAGCGATGTTGGACCTCGCCTAGAGTGCATGTGTATGCGTTGAGAGGTCGGAAAGTATAGTACCTACTCATACATTGAAGTATTGGATATGTGTTTTCAAGTTCTTTTCCTGCTCTGCAATGGATTCCAAGAGTTCGACACGGGCGATATAGCGAAGGAATCGCGAGGAAACACGTTGATCGTAAGACTGTCCAAGGTGGTATATGTGCCCTCGGGGACGCTGTACGGTGAGTCACGGAGAGAATTCTACCTAAGAAAAGCGAGTAGATCTGACTCCAGGCTCTGTAGCTGCTCTCCTGGATTTGCTGTCCTTGACAAACCGAACAAACCTTCGAAGACACCCTGGGAGAACAGGATAACCTTGTTTACGAGGGCTTTACACTTGTCCTTGTACGCTTGTACTTGCTAAAATGCATCGGAAGCATCAGCAGCGGATCAACACCTTGTCCACTAACGTCAGCAATTTCGATTATGTGTTGCACTAAGCCCGCCACGCCCTTGACATCCGGGACACCGCTGAACGCCTCACAGAAGTCCTTGATCACCCCCAGCATCCGCGTCGCGTTGGAGAAAAAGTGGGTCGACAAGACGCTGCTCTTTGGGCTCCCGCTTCCCTTGTCAGTTGGATATACTTCCAATTTTGAGAGAGCAACCGAAAGAGAGGTTACGGAAGAAGTAGATGACCTGCGAGAGGTTTTTCCGTGCCAGGACTCCGCGAGTGTGACAGTGCTGCTGCTATTTCGACTCCTGGCCCCCAGCGGTAGATGACGAAGATCGCATCACAGAGACAGTTCCGGATTCTCGTTGGCCCAGCGTAACCTTGTTAAGCTTTGACTTCGCGACTTGTTTGGTACTAGGATCGTCCTTCATGACATTTTCTTCGGGCTGCTGATTTTTTTCTTGGAATACAAGAGGACGGCCCCACTCGTCGTCTTTCCTACGCTTTGCTTGGTTCTCGTTGAATGATAAGCCGTGGTGCGCAGGTTTCGAGGTTCTGCCGGCACTGGTGAAGTAGAACTAAAGGAGGGATCGATAACAGATCACAGCGATGGCGTTGGAGTTGCGGCACACGGCAGGCATGGCCGTGTGTTGGCTGTCTTGGGAGAGTCCGCAGAGGTGCCTTGAACTGTTACCTCAACATTAAACGATGCCGTATGCTTACGTACATCACAACGGATCATAGCTCACCCAAGCTTTAAGCTTTAAGTGTCAATGGTCTACAGTCTGTATCAGGACAGGAAACCCTGAGGGTCATAAAGCGTCTTACTCAGTGCCAAAAGACCACTGCAAATCTCGCTGCGAAATGCTTCATCTTTGCGCAATCATTGCATCAACAATGTTGACGACAGAAGTCACGTACGCAAACACAAAGCTCACATTGAAGCACATTAACCCCAAGCTATTTGCTTGCATGTCGACGGAAATGACCAATTGGACGGCTGCATATCGTCCCCAATGGATTCGATAAGTCCGTTCGTATAATACTTCTTTGAAGATGTGCGGAGACACCCTTTGTATCATCAGCGATTCGATAGGGAAAACACCCACATACTGACTGTCTGAATGTCCCAGAATTTCGCGTGTTCGAGGGTATCCTAGTTTATGGCAGTGGGCCGCATCGTCCTCGAAGTTGGAAACACGAGTGCTTCCTTTTTACGGCATCTACAAATAACGGGCGCCACTGTGGTTGGTTCAGTTGATGGCAACCTGCTGGTGTTGCTCGTCCTCCTTGTAATTTGGTATGGTGTTGGAAGAGGACAAGCGCAACGCCGAGAAAATTGACGGTAACGAAGGCCATTTTGGCCAACCCGGCTGTGAAATCCGGGTACAAACAGTTGCGATACTGGAGGAAAAGAGCCTCGCTGGTGTTTTCTTTCGAGGAGGCATCTCGGTCTAGTCACTTCACCCTCAAACTTGGTTTATACGGCAAAGGCCGAAGAATTTTTGCGGAAAGTCGACGGAAAGTTTGACACCGATGTGGTGTGCGAAGGATTTCCGGAGCTGAGACCATAAGGTAGTCGCGCAGCAGATTCAGTCCCGTTGGTAAAAGTCAATTGGCGTCATTGTGGATGTTACATTGTCATAATCAGAATTCATTTGAAGAGAGCATTTCCCTTTGTTTTCACTTGATGTCTTTACTTCACTTGCAGGTTTGTTCCCTCTTGCCGCGAGAAGCTGGCATCGAAGGATAGGGTACTATTGGACAGCTACACCGCCTGGTAGATCCTTCACTGCGGGTCTAGCGCTCCAGCTCATCGCAAGTTCGTCACTTGGTAAGACCAGACCTTTCTGTAGCGCATCCAGGCTTGCCAGCGAGAGTGACATCCGTAGTGGTCTTCATTGCCCAGGGAGCGTCTGTATGCCACTTAATAAGGTCTAGCCAAAATAAGCGTCATAGAGAAATCACAGTATTGTCACGGTTAGTGCTGTCCTTCAAAAATCTTGCCGAAGGGCGTGCTAAGGATCATTGAACTCGAGAGTCCCATGGCAATAAGTGAACAGAGGGGTAACAAACACGCGAGTGCATCATCTTGAATGTGGACGGTGCAAGCAAGAACTCGTGCAATGCTTCTATTATTCAGCGATATGGATGGCAGAAACAGTCGACCATTCGGACTACTAATGCAATGACTCCTTAGCGAGCTGGGCAGCGTAGGGGTTACGAGGGTCGTTGCGCCATTCAGGAGCTAAAATAACCATCAGGTCAGCACTCTAACCCCAGAAAAGAGAGAGAGAAAGGGACGCACAGCGGATACTGCTCTCTTGGGCCTTAGCCACAAGGTAGAGAGTGATGCTTCCAGCAACCATGAAAGGCCACAAAGGCTTAACGACCTGCACGAGTAACGATGAGGAAGGTGTCAATAGACGCGTGGTTTTTATGCCGTGTCAAACGTACAGGGGTGGGCCACTTGCGGAGTCCGAGGAAAGCCATTGTTTTGGTGGATGAATGTATTAAGAGACTGGATGCTGTGGTGAGCGGTTGTTCAGACGGCGACGGCGACAAAGCTCACCTTGGAAGGAGAGTTGGAAGGGGTAGGGTGCAAGTTCGGGCAGGACCGTTTGCAGCTGATGTGTGCTCCCGTGAGAACTACTTTCCTCTTCTGTGACATCAATGCCTCATCGCAGTCGGTATACTGACCCTTCCCTCTGGATTCTGTACGGCTACGATCGTGACGACGGTTCAGTAGTTAACGGCTATGGCTTCGACGCTGACGACACTGGCCGCCAACGCGACTTCGAAAGCTTCAGGCGCTGCCGGGTCAGCTGCACCTGCTGTGAGTATCTCGTCATGTTCCTAAGTGTATGTGCACGGAGTTGCAGCACTTTGTAAAGGAATTTGGATCTCTGGTTTGCTGACGCGAGATACAGTGGCGACAGTTCCCGTTCTTTGACGTCGTTCCAGTCAAGGATGTACATGATCTCGATAGTTCACCCGATATTTTCAAGGTGCTTAATTGAACATAGGTCTGCATTGGTTAATTCTGATAGTACCCTTAAAGGCAACGCCAGAAATCTCCACTATGGTTTCTTCCTCATCCGGAGTCCTTGTTGCAGACATACATGGCAGTATACACCTCCTTAATCGTGACTTTGAACCAGTTAGCAGTTGGATCGCACACGTTGGTGGGCGAGTAACGCATATGGTCGAACGGAGGGACATTCTTGTAACACTAGGCGTGCGTGTGCTTCATGCCTTCAAACCAAGTAATCACTCATCCGTGGCAGGAAGAGGACACTATCCGCTCGCCTCTGCTCAAGATCTGGGACATGCAGACTTTTGACAAGAAGACAGGTGCCCCTGTCCTCCTACGTTCAACAAAAATCCAACTCAGCAACCGCCCGCATCCTGTGAGTTGTCTGCTGGCAGGCCCTTATCCGTTACTAACATCGACATGCTCAGGTCACAACCGTCGCACTTTCAGCCACCCTCTCCCACCTCGCCATCGGTCTTGGCGACGGCACTGTAATCCTCTACCGGCACCTCGACCAATCTCTATCATCATCCACCTCCCTTACCTCCCTCCCGAAAATTCGGACAATACACGAGTCTCCAACCGAACCCATAACAGGTCTCGGCTTCCGCGAGCCCACAGAGGAAGTTCCAAACCTGTACTTGTTCGTCGTAACGACGAATCGCGTGTTATGTTACCAGGCGTCGGGGAAAGGAAGTGGTGGTACGCCGAGTGTTGTCGATGAGATTGGTACAGGGCTTGGATGTGCTAGTATGGACTGGAGACGGAAAGATATTGTTGTTGCGAGAGATGAGGCGATCTATGTGTGTAACACAGAGGGAAGGGGGAACTGTTGGGCCTACGAAGGTACGCTTGCAATCTAAAATTCGTAAAATTGCCGTTGACTGTGTTGAAAGGCAGCAAATCATCTATTCATACACACCTCAACTACCTTGTCATTGTCTCACCTCCTTTCATCCCAAGTGCGTCTGCCGCGTCTGCCACAGTAAGGCACTACGTGGCTCGTTCTGCGAACCCCGGCGAGACAGACATCACCAAGGTGACCGTGTTCGATCCGGAGAACAAAATCGTCGCGTACTCTGGACCATTCAGGGAAGGTGTGAGGGAGGTGATATCGCAGTGGGGTAATATCTACATTTTGACATCGGACGGCCAGGTGCGTTGTATATGGTCTCGATTCGGGGGAAGGAGTCACTAACTCGGGTGCACGCAGCTAATTTGTCTACAAGAAAAGAGCACGGCAGATAAACTGGATATGCTCTACCGCAAGACATACTTCCCACTCGCTCTTAATGTGGCCAAGACGCAGAACCTGGATGCATCGAGCGTGGCCGATATCCATCGTCAATATGGCGATCATTTGTACTTGAAGGGCGATTATGATGGTGCAATGCAACAGTTTGTGCAGACAATTGGGCATCTACAACCTAGTTATGTCATCCGAAAAGTGCGTGCACGCTTTAAACCCCCAAGATTCATCTTGTCGCTAACAATTACTACAGTTCCTCGATGCACAACGCATCCATAACCTCGTAACCTACCTACAAGAACTTCACTCTCTCGGGCTTGCAAATTCGGACCATACCACCCTCCTCCTCAATACCTACACCAAACTCAAGGATGTTGCTCGCCTCGACAGTTTTATCAAAACCGAATCGAAACGAAACACCGACGCGGCTTCTGGGGAACTGCCGTTTGATTTGGATACAGCGATTAGGGTGTGCCGACAAGCGGGGTACTTTGAACATGCGGCGTATTTGGCAAAGAAGTATGAAAGGCACGAAGACTATCTGAGGATTCAAATTGAGGATGCTGGAGATTTCAGGGATGCCGGGGCATATCTTAGGAAATTGGGACCTGAAGCTGTGAGTTTGCTTTTTCCTTGGCTGGCCACCTACTTATTGTATGCTCACTCTTTCTTCATGTAGGCCGAGAGCAATTTGGCGAGATATGGAAGAGCAATGCTGCACAGCTTGCCTGAAGAAACGACTCAATTGCTTATCGACCTTTGTACAACTACCGGATCGCTCGTGGAATCCGAAGAATCGACATCGGCAGTAACAAAACAACCATCTTCGGCCACTTCGACTAGTGGACCTGCATATCTCTCCTACCTTGCGCTACATCGAGGTCAACCTACAACTTCAATCGCGTCGGACGCGACACCACCATCTCCTTCAATCAAAACGGTCAGACCGGAGAATGTATCCACATCGGGTACGACTACGCCTCCTCGGCCTACTACTTCGTCGATCTCTGCGGCTACGGCTACTGCAACAGGAGCTCAGACCGTGGCCATTCCCCAGCCACAGCCTGTGAGACTGCCATCGCCAAGGGTGTATTTCGCGCATTTCGTGGACCACATGGAGCAGTTTGTCGTGTTCTTGGAGACGGTTGCATATAGACGATACGGGCAGAGTGTAGACGAAGGGTCTATCGCGGAACATGTTTCTACACAACGAGCGAAAGGTTCACCTGCATCCCCAGAAGGGGAGAGTGACCCTCAGGATAAGGAGGATCAGGTGGCGATTTGGAATACGTTGTTGGAGTTGTATTTGACACTACCTGATTCTGTGCAGGGAGGTGGCCAGGGGGAAAGGGGGAAAGAGTTGAAGGAGAAGGCGATGAAGGTCTTGAGGAGTCATTCGTTGCCGTACGACCCTACACATGCGCTTATCCTTTGTTCGACCCATGGGTTTACGGATGGTCTGGTCCTTCTTTGGGAGAGACTGGGGATGTATGAAGATATCATACGGTTTTGGATTGAAAGATCCAAGGCTGGCGATGCGAGTGCGTCGAAGAAGGTTGTTGAGGGCCTTAAGACGTATGGCGAGAATCATCTGGGGCTGTTCCCTCTTGTGTTACGGTTCTTGACGTCCACACACGAGCTGTTGGCGAAGCATAGAGAGGATTTGAGAGAGATCCTGGACCAAGTTGAGGAAGGCGGGATTATGCCGCCACTTGGGGTGGTGCAGCTGTTGAGTAGGAATGGAGTTGCGAGTGTTGGGCTTGTGAAGGAGTGGTTGATGATGAGGATCAAGGAAAGTCGGGAAGAGATTGAGGAGGTCAGCAAGTGTTGCTTGCTCTCTTAATGGATGTTTTGTGGCTGATTGGATTCTCTATAGGATAAGAACCTGATCAGGTCGTATAGGCTGGAGACTGCTGAAAAGTTGAAACAGATAGAAGAGCTGACAGATACGCAACATCCGAAGGTGTTCCATGTTACGAGGTGTGCGATATGCAAAGCACAGTTGGACTTGCCTGCGGTACACTTTATGTGTAGCCACAGTTATCATCAGAGGTGCGTGAATGACTTTGGACTTGGACTGAGATTGGCAACGGGTTGATTGTGATTTTCTTCATAGGTGCATCCAAGAGCATGATACGGAGTGTCCGAACTGCGCAAGGGAGCACAGCGTTATCAGAGAGATCCGGAGGAATAATGAGAGATTGGCGGATCAACATGATGTATTCCTTGCAGAGGTACAGGAGAAAGGGTTCGAGGCTGTGGCTACTGCATTTAGTAGGGGTATGTTGAACATGGGGAGGACGGAGGAGGTTGGTTGAGGTTGATAGCTTACTGCGATTAATGTGATGTTGTTGAGTTGTTGTGATGATGATGATACGTAACTTGTGAGATGTGTGACAGCCACCGATAGGCTTGTACATTCTCCGTCGAGAGATGGGATTATCGTTCCTTCCTCCGCAGTGTCGCTTCCTCTTAGCGTTAAAATCGACGTAGACCCGGCCTTCCTCAAGGCTTGTGTCGGCGTATCTATTAAGACAGTTGGAACGTTCGTCTCACCCCTGCCTCCTGGCGACTCGGCCACATCCCCTACTGCTTCGCTCGTCTCTCCTACCGATACTCTCGTCTCACCTACCGCTGCCGGAGCCATAATTACTCCCAACGGCCGACCTCGTCACCGGAGAGGAGATGAGTCGCTTAACCGACTTCTACCCGAACGCCTTCACCGATTTCTACGGGTCCGGTACCCCCTGCGTCTTCAAGACCGGACCTGCGTGGCCCATCGCCGTCGGTCCAGAGTCACAGAAGATTATCCGCGCTGCCCGCCCCATTTACCATCACCCGATTAGAACCATCTGGCTCGATACTGCGTGGGCCATCGTCGCCCAGCTCAATTCGCTCCAGGTGAACTGGAACACAGTCAACCCTCTCGCGTATGCGAATGCGGGTGAGGCGGCCTTGATTTGTGACCTTGTCATCACCATCGGCGTGCAACCTGGCTCCCTTACTTACGATGCTGCCGTGACTGCTGCTAATGCCGTCGACCAGATCCTTAAGGTAAGTAAAGCTTGCGTTACGAATGAATAAAAGGCTAATTTTTCTTTTATATTCAGGTTGCCGGCTTCCCAGAGATCCAAGTCGCCTTCATCGAGTCCATCTACCGTCGTGCCGGGTCCGGCCAGAAGCTCATGAGCTTCAACCCGATGCTCGACTCTGAGGGTCTTCCGGCCCTGCGCAAGCCCTTCACGCCTACTCTCGGTCTCTCGATCGCTCCTCTCAACTCACCTCACTTCGAGGGACTGGCGGTCTGTTTTTGCACCTCAATAGCAAAGATGGAGACAAGCGCGTTGCCGTTTTAACCTGCGCCCACGTCGCTCACCCCCCCTCGCTCTTCCCAAACACAGCCTACACGCGCAAGAACGACAGCCAGCCGCGAGAGGACGTCATTCTCCTGGGCACAAGATCATATGATGACGCCGTTGAGGCCATCATGAAGTTCATCGGAAAACAGATCATCGCCATTAGATCTTGGGAAACGAACCTCGGAAGGCTCCCGGAGCCGAAAGAGGACGAGCCAAAGGGTGTCGCGTCGAAGCGTAAGGAGCTCATCAACTTGATCGACGCGGCGACGAACAAGATTGAAGAGGCGAACCAGCTGCACACCCACGTCACGAAGCATTTTACGAATGCCTCACGCGTTTTCGGCTTCGTCCTTCACTGCGCCAAGATCGAGGTCGGCGAAGACAAGTTCATGTGCGACTGGAGCTTTATCCAGGTGGACAACGACAAGCTCGAATGGGAGAGCTTCAAGGGGAACAAGCTTTTCGTTGGTACGTCGGTTTCTTTGGGTTATCTTTTCGTTCTTTTGACTGACGATTATTTTTTTTTCCCCCTTTGTCCACAAGAGGGAACAAGACAGATTCCGATTGGGCGGACTATATGTTCCCTCAGCTTAACGACCGTTGCGATTACCATACACCCGACGACATGCTTCTTCAGCTCTGGGACCACGTCCCCGAGGAAGAGTTCCGCAACCCGCAGAACTACGACGTCCACAATGTGAAGACGCTGCTGGCCGTAAAGAACGGTCGTTCCACCGGCACCACCTTCGGACGCGTCAACGGCCTCGAGTCTATCACTCGTCACTACCCCGAGCAGGGCATAGACCAGTGTGCCCTCGAATACATTGTCTGTGGCTACGACACGATGACGGCCAAGAACGACAAGTTCTCCGATGCCGGAGACTCTGCCTCGGTTGTGGCGGGCAGAGATGGCCGTATCATTGGTAAGATCACGGGCGGTGGAGGTCCTACCGACGAGATGGACAAGACGTACATCACTCCCTACTACGCGCTCAAGAAGCAAATCGAAAAGAAGTACCCGAATTGCCTCCTCGTTCCTGCCGTTGCCTAACTTACGGTCGGTAACCTCTCCCAACGACACCTTTCTGTCACACTGTCTTTTCTCTCGACCCCTCTCCCATCTAGGCCTGTCTCGTTTTTCATCCAACTTGCGTACCACCCCCTTCTTCTTTTTCCCTTCTTTGCCCCGGTCATATTTATCGCCAGTTGTCGACACTGTCGCCGTGCGCATCACCGTCTAGGTTCGTCTCTCTGCTTCCATTATTTTGTTCATCCATACTGACGTCTAGGAATAGGACGTGCACGCTTCGTTTGTTCCTGTCTTTCAACTTCGTCTCGAGTCTCGTTCAGTATTTAATCAGTTGGTTGTCAATGATGACGGTGGGGTGCCTGGGCTTGTCAATCGTTGCTTATGTTCGTTCCCCACTATCTAATCGTATGCTCATACATATAGCTAACGATAGATAGGTCTTCCGGTGCAGGTCCTGGGTTGTGTAATTTCCATCGTGGTATGTCTGCTTCTCTTCCTGTCTCTCGATTGCGTGGTTGATAGCTCTTTGTTTCCAGTACTTCATGCCTCGATTTCCTCCTTGTTATCCTCGTCGTCGGTCATTTTCTCGTTATTTGTCACAACCCTCCATAAGTCCGAATGTTCTCGTCTCATCTGTTACTATTCACGCGCTCTCTCACTCTCGCACATGATGTGCCTGCCTCCCTTTTGTTGATCGTATAACCCCCCTCCATGTCGTTACTTGCATACTGCTGAATGGACATTACCCCGTTGCTGTTTAACATGATGTCTGATAGTAAGCTGAACTCTCCATGAAAAAAAAAAAAAGCTGAACTCTGGATAACGGGCGAGAAGTTATCCCACTGTTACTTGGTTCCAGCCTCGGCACGTTTGAGTGTCGGAAACTTGAAACTATCCCACTATTACTCATTTAATTTATCGTTCATCTCCGGACACCATAGATTGGAATGTCGGAAGTTTGGATTTACTCTATCATTGCTCGACTTTATCTTCAAAGTCCGTACATTATTTGAATTGAAAATTTAGAGCTATGCGACTGTTCTTGATATGACGATGTTGAATGCCGTGAAATATTCCTTAACAGTGTTCCTTATTTTATGATCTTGAGTATTTTGATGCCAGGACTCGATGAGATGACACCAGAAACATCTATCTCCTAGGCTATCAGTGTTTGGAGAACCATTATTGCATGACTCCTTTGTCATCACGGCAATTTCCGTGAAGGGCTTCTCATGAGATCCCCCATTATTCTATTACCCTGAGTAATCTGGAAGGTCGCAAAATGAAGATATCATGACAGTTGTCATTGTTTTTTTCTGCATAAGATAAGCAGTTGACGCCAGCACCCCTGGCAGACGCAAGTTTGGCAGAGAGTTTAAAGTCACTGAATAATGATGAGCAGAAGCAGCAAAAGAGAACCCGACAAGATGTGAATCAAACCATTTTTCAATCAAGTTGAGTCGACCTTTGCAGATGTGAATCGCATCCGGAATTGACTCATGAATCCAACGAGACAATGGAGAACTTTGTCACTCGAGGCAAATAGAAATCTTACTACCTACTCAGAGATAGGCACTGAGCACTCGTAAACAGCAGATGTCGCCATAGGTTGACCTACACTTGAAGGTTGGCATGTTGTTGGCCAAGGGGTCTTCAACAAAAATCCAACGTGTGCCAGACTTGGTATGACTGGGCGTAATTTTAATATTCTATCAGTGTTTCGAGAATGAAATGCGTAATAAACACTAAGAACAACAGGAATTTTCAGGTGTAAAGCTCCTTGTTGATAATGATTTAGCAACAAGACCTGAAAATACTGTGCATACTCAGTCGAGGATGTTACACGAGGTATTTATCTTGAACTTTGACCTCATTAGAGTCAAAAATGCATTATTCCAGAGACGAATCAAATAGACATCCCAGCCACTGCCTTGATGGCCAAAGGGGCCACACTTACTAATCGAGGATATTTGAACATATGACAGCTCTATGCATGCAAGTGGCACTCGCCATATACGCATTGTGGCATCTAAGTTATTCTGAACGAGGCTAGATCATCGAAGTCAGGTTCTTTTTATATCTCAATCTCTCGGCGTTGGTGTCTCTGATTTCCTTCATGTTTGTGCTTTGGTTAAGACAACATATGGTATACCTATCTCTTCACTCCCTATCAATGCGCAGTATTACAGTAAGCTCCAACTATCTGCGGTAAGTTGAAGTTGTTTTAGCCAACTCTCTCCTCAATGCAAAGAGAAGTCTACGTACCCACTATTTTTCTTCTTATTTCCTTGAAGCTTTCTTCTTTCCATCGTCTATTTTATTTCCTTCGTACTCTCCTTCTCAGGTTTATAGACCATTGTGTATGTTCAGAGGGGAAATACCCAGTCAGTCCGTTGGCTACCTCTATCTGACTTTCCAAAAAACAAAAACAACCCACTGTAAGGATACCTAATGTAGTTATTACACATTCCCGCCGATCAATCACCCCTTCCAGAGACCTTGTCAGTCAGCAAGAACGAAAGCATAAATCATTTGAAACCCTCTCGGCCAACTGCTACCTGCGACCTGCCTTACTGAGGCTTCTAACATCGTTTCTGGTGTGAAGTGCGGGATTCCTATTGCCAACCGAGCTCTACCAGTCCAGAATCCCATTCTGGTCTCCCCTAGGACAGTGTTGTACTGGTCTGACTCTTTCCCACCAGCCAGGCCGTCTTCCAGCTGGACTGGTCTGTTTTGCATACTGGTCACACAATTGCCTTTCGTGCCACTCAGGCTGTTCTGAAAAGATCTTGCTTTCTACCAGTCAACAGCCAGGCCTACCCTCCCTCCCCATCCAGTAGTGCTCATGTACTGGTCGGTGTCAGCATTATGAGCCCGATGTTGGACTCAGATTGTACTCAGCTTATGTGTAACACATACGAACAAATGACTTCTCAGAATGAAAGAGGGTGTTCCACACCTTCCCCCTTCAGCATATTCAACAAGTGTCCAAAGAATATAATTGTGTGAATGACTCATTTATCCCACTCATACAACCAACAAAGGACTCACCATTCAAGTATTAGAGTGGTATACAAGCGTAAAAGAGAGAATAGAGGATGACGGGGGTGTTGGTTGGAGCGATAGTACCGTATGCTGCTGGTGCCGGTTCAGAATACAGGGAGGTTTTCAAGTCCTTGTTATGCTCAGCCGCAAAAGTCGTTGACTTTGTGCCAGGCCCAGCATAGGCATAGTGAGAAAACTGGACGAAGATGAAAGGGGGGGGGAGGAGGAGGAATGTCGGAGGACCCATGAAAACTGAGGCATGCCCTTTTATATGACGAAGTAGTGGTTGACGAATGACTCCCAGTCTTTTGCTAAGTTCCCAAAGATCGGCCATTGACACCGAGTCGGTCACCGCTTTACCGGTGCTCTCTTGGCTGTGTCCAAACTGGGACAGATCCTTGCCCGAACGTCATATTGCGTGGCGATAAAAGAAGGGGTTGAACAATCCTGATCGAGGTCAATCCAATACAAAAGGTCCTCAATCCGAGATTTAGTGTGTATTCCTTGCAGAGGTACAGGAGAAAGAGTTCGAGGCTGTGGCTACTGCATTTAGTAGGGGTACATGGGAGGACGGAGGAGGTTGGTTGAGGTTGAAAGCTTACTGCGATTAATGTGATGTTGTTGAGTTGTTGTGATGATGATGATACTTAACTTGTGAGATGTGTGACACAGCCACCGATAGGCTTGTACATTCTCCGTCGAGAGATGGGATTCAAGGACCGTGTTTCATTCCACCGCAAGAGCCGAAGATGCAGAGTACGTCTCCTGATAAACTCACTCAAAACCTTAAGTCTGGATCCCGACCACCTTGACAGCATTTCAAGGACAACGGCGAACCGACACCCATCAGGTGCCCTCTCCCCGCCCGTGACTGCTTTTTCGTACATCCTGAGGATCCTCAATGGAGGGATTCGAAGTTATACATGAAGACCTACACTCGCCGGTCCTCCCCCTCCGAGCATAGGGGTGGGCGAGAACGGGAAAGGGACTACTCGCCTGAGAGGTCGAGGGATAGCGGGTGGGGTGGACACTGGGGCACCCGGGAAAGACCACGAGAACGCGAAAGGGAGCGCGAACGGTCGAGGGGTAGGTCCAGGTCGAGAGAGCGAACGCTCGCGAGCTTTAGTTCAGCTAGAGGGAGGAGGGAAGACTCTGTCGCGTCGTCGCGCGAAGATGCAGGCAACGATGCTGCCGCAAGGACCGTGCCTAGTACTCCTGTTATACCTTCAGCACCAGCTATGTCGCGTGGCAAGGCACCATTGCCATCGCCTACATCCAAGAGCAGCAACGTTGATTTCCTGCAGCCACACCGCGAAATCGGGAAACAACCTTCCCAAATTAAAGTAGGTGCTACTCCACGGCCACCTTCCTTACCTCCTTCCCCCCTCCTTCCGCCTCCATCTACAACACCTCTCCAGTCGCCCGTGCTCTCGAACTTTCGGGCGAACACTGCTCCACAACCTCGTATACCTACTACGCCGACGAGTGCAACTTCCAATTCTGGCTTTCTTGTACCAGACTTGCCGCCCCCGTCGAGTGCTGCATCTAGCTCAAGCTTCGCAGCACCAGCTCCACCTTCTATAAGGACTACCAATACTTCTTCGAGTGCTGTGTCTGTACCGCCTCCGACTGCGAGTCCGGTTGCGATTACGCAAACAGAACCACTTCCACCAGCTTCTGTCAAATCTTCGACCATAATCGCGCTTGAACCTTCAACCTCGAAATCGTCTGTTTCTTCCGCAGCCACGACGATGGACATCTCTTCTTCAAGTTCTCCGGCGCAGCCCAGTATTCCCACCTTAAATGCTCTGACGTCCATGCCGACATCGACTATTCCCTTTACCACTCATGTCACTACTCCCACTGATGCGACTACGGCAAATCAAATGCCCAACATGAACGCCTCTACGACTTCGGATATGATACCTGGGTTGACACCCACTGATGCGACGTCGACGCCGCGGGTGCCATTGTCAACCCCTCGAGATCCTCAGCCACCACAACTACAGCCTCAATCTCAACCGCAGCAACCCTTGCCGCCACCCAAAGGACTGTCACCCCCACCTTCACCCCCTCCACTGCCGCCTTTACCCAGTTTCGAACCTGCCCGGGCAATAACACCCGAACTCACACATGAAGCCAAGTTGGAATTATGGGCAAAACGAACAAAGTATGTCGTCTATTTTCTTGCACCGCTCTACCTCTTCTGACATATCTTCTCCAGAACAATGGCAGAGATTCTTATTCACGAAGACCAGATAACCAAACTGACCTCGGATATCCATGACCTCGCACGTTACTCTACCTCTCCATTCTTCACCTTGGACCCAGATGAGAAAAAACGCATTGAAGCCAACATTGAGGACCTAAAGGCGAAAAAGGAAGCGGCGAAACAGGCTATGCAGAAGGGGTTGGATACCCTCATTGGGAATGATACTTGGCCGAACGTGCCGGCTGTGGAGGAGGTGCAGAAGCGGAATGAGAAGATGCAGGAGTATGTAGTTGGGCTTGCGGATGTGATGAAGGAGGTTGGAGAAACATTGAAAGAGTTGGCGGAGATTGCGAGGAAGGGCAGGGTTAAAGACAAAGGAAAGGGCAAGGGCAAGAAAAAGGATAAAGGGAAGGGAAAAGAGAAGGTGTCTGACGAGGATGCGATGGAGGTCGACTCAGAAGTGCCACCGGCAACTTGGGTTGAGACTGAAACTAGGGCTGTGGAAGAACAACCTGCTTTAGATCCTGACGTTGACGATGAAGATGAGGAGGCAGAGAATCTGATGCGATCAGAAGAACTAGATGAACTACGGACGAGCATCGAATCCTTGAGTGAAATGTGGCAGAATATCTCGATCTCACTAGATCAAGCCGAGTCGTCTTGGATGGGTGGTGTGAAGGAAATGTTTCAAGACCTCGTCGAAGAACAGCAGGACACCATTCGCACCCGTGTCGAACAGCACAAATCTCGCATCGAGGAACACGTCACCCAGCTCAAATCCGACATCTCTCGGGTTGATGAAAAGGTTACGGCGGCAAGCAAGAATGTCGGCTCAGTCGTAGATGAAACTACACAGGCTCTCGAGAAGATTTTGAAGCTTAGGGAGGAGAGAGATGCACTTCTTGCAGACCAAAAGAAGTTCCTTAACGAGGAGTTGCCGGTATACAAGGCCAAGTTTGCAGCTTATGACGCGCAGAGGGAGAAGGACCAGAAGAGGTGTACTGTGCTCGAGGCAGCGTTGAACGCGTATGTGAACAGACCGCCGTCGCCACTACCTGCTGGAGTTGGATCATCGCCATCTACTCCCTTGGGCAACGCGTCCAATGCGGCCTCTTCCTCAACGACGCCTAGCAAGAACAACCGGAAAGCACGGCCAACGCCTCATGCACCAGAATATCTCCTCAATACGCTCCGACCTCACCTTACACAAGTCCTCCGAGAGAGTGTGAAACCGCTCATAGAGGAGTTCCGACGAAGAGTGGAGGAAATGATGAATGCGCAGAAGGAAGAGATGTATGGGAATGTGTGGAGGAAGATTGAACTGACGTGCCAGGTGTTGAGTAAGGTGCAGAAGAGTGCGGAGACGGATATTGATGCGATTTTGGGGAGTGCGGATGTTAACATGGGGGAGGTGGCGGGAAGGAATGAGGGTGTTGATACTGGATCTAGTGCAATCCCAGGTGTGAGTCCTGGCCAAGGGAGGATCACACCTGCGGCGCATGCTGCTAGTCCTAGTGGAGGGAACGTCGCTGGCCCGAGTGGGGGTGCCGCTGCGGGCTCTAGTCTTAATGCGTGATAATGATAAGGCGACGATGGGAAAGGGGTGGATATGGTTCTCCTTGATACTTTTGGGCTTTTTTTCACTGTGCCTTTTACACCTTTCTTATCCTAATTTCTCCTTTCGTTCTTACCCAAATGCTTCGCATTTGGATCGATCGTGTATTCCGATTCAGCGTCCATCAGGAACTCAGCTTGGTGACCCACTTTCAATTGCTTCAAGCTCACGGCTCGACCCGATACTAGACTTCGACGATCTACCCGAACGAATCTGGACCTAGAAAGCTCCAGCTCTCCAGCTCCAACCTTGGAATTCATACCGTGAACGATAGAAGGGTTGAATTGGCGACCCAAGTTGGTACTGATCGTAGCAAGGGAGTTGAAAGTGGCCTAGGCACTCAGGAGATGAAAACCACGAGTGGCAGACTACCCATAAGCACTCGCAGTATTACTTTCAATGTGCCTGATCGCGCCAGTGATATGCGACTCCCCTCCTAATCTTGGAAACTAGACCAATCCAGAAGTTCTTGGCTTTGGTGCCGAGGTGCCACAGTTACTACAATGCAATTGGTGATGGTGGTAGTGAGTCTGTCGGTAATGAAGTGTGTGATCTTCGGGTGTAAGTGACGCTTCGAGAAGGAGAAAGGGGAGAGTTTGTAACATCTTGGGTCTTGTACGTTCTGGGTGAGGGTTAAGATTAATGTAGCGTTGGTATGTAAAGGTTGATTTTACATTATAGGAGGTTCAGGGTATAGATGTGGTTCTGCGGACGGAGGGGTGGTTCGTTGATTGGGCGACAGGAGGACTGGATGCGTGAGCGAGTTTAGTGTGGTCGTAGATGGGCGTTTTATGCGTTCATACTGGAAGAAAATAGAGTTGATTTTCGGTGTACCTACCCCTGACAGATGAGGATGCGTAACTCCTGGAAAATGACGACAAACCAAAGTCTGGATACCGTTGATGAACGGCATCTGAACGGCATCGCGCACGACGTATGTACTGAGTCTGAAAATTCGCCTGGTAGAGTTCCTGACGGAGTACTAACGATGGCAGTTTTGGTGCCTCGTCGTGCACGAGTAGTTCGACTCAGTCAACCACCAACTAGGGCAAAAAGCAGGAAAAAATCTCCAAGCCGCTATCTGAAAGTGATGGCCACTCGAGCTACTTGAGAGTCTTGGAGATCGACGCTCCAACCAACGAAGTGACTTGCTGTCGGCACTAGCAAAAAAGTACCGTCACAGGATCGCCGTGCGATCGACACTTGTAACATCCAGGAAGTTAAAGTAGTTGTGCATTGAACTTAGCGGTGAGATCCGGGGTAATCAGTGCAGGAAGACCCAAAGCCGAAGGTCAGTGTGTACGTAGAGCACTGCCTCAAATAGTTGCCGTAGGGTGATAAGATAGCCTCTCGTGCAATACGTTTAGATGTATCTTGATTGTATGGAGATACTAGACCCTAGAGAAGCAGATTAGATGTCGTCACATCTATCCATCCTTCTAGTCGAGAAACGAAATATAAGGCATACAAGGGTCATCCACCGAGAGCGATCAAGGGGTCAAATACGAAACAGATCCTACGGTGGTCGCACGTCACCGCAGTGTTTTCAAGTCAATTGTGGGGTAATTGGACAAGTTCCTCAGTGTCGAGCCAACCAGACAAGCGCTCAATGGTGTTTGCGTTGTAACAGCGCTCGAGATAAACGCTTCGGTCGTGACAGATAATATGTGGAGCACGCGTCGCAATAACACCTCGTTCATAGTCACAAGGCGGTCGTAACGAAAGCGCTATAAAGTCTGAACAAAAGAATATGTCATAAACCTTAACCCTAGTTTATGAGCAGCTTCGTTCTGCCCGAACACATCGTTGAACTGGTTTCTCTGCACCTTCCCTCTCCTGCGATCAGATTGACACGGCTCGAGATGAAGAATGAGAACCGCTCTATCGTATGGACTACAGCCGAAAGCGTGTACTCAGGACCCTCCCACATTTGTCGACCATCCGTCCCAGACCAATGTGCACTCGGATGGTTCCAAGATTGAGTCCCCCGTTTTCAGCCTGCCTTGCTGGAGCATCGTGTTGTGGAGTCGGTCTTAATTAAGAGAGCTGATGGTAATTGTATGCCTATCTCCTGAGCTTAGGCAATGGTCCGTAACACACTGTGCACACCGTTTTTTACTCTAGGTGTTACATCAATCTCGCCTGGTAACACTCGGCTTTTAGCTCACGAAAGTTCTGGAATATGTCATAACTACTTTATCACTTCACCGTACTTGAGAAAGTACGCGAAATCCATGGCCCGAGGTGAGTGGGTGATCCAAGTCGTCGTAACTTTCCTCGTGCAAACCGCGAGTACTTGCAGGGCATTCTACTTCACACTAAAGAAATCGTCTTCGATTACATATTTTAACAACCGGATTGCACAATTCACGGCTTGGGGCAGAACCAAGGGCTCTCTGACACTCTTTTTTCAACTTGACGCGCCTCGTGTCGGGATCATATGATCACCAAACCCGAAGCCTGATCACCTCAGTCATCACGCTTGATCTCTAGCCTCCAGAAAGGGCATTTGCGCAATAGAAGCGTAAAGGGAAACGACGCTACGAAACCTTGGATCCAGTTGCTGCTCTCCTTTATCCTCGGGCCTGCGGAGAATCTGACCTCACAGCACGAACCGCCCATTTCCAAGTGGGCCATGGTCGACGGATTCGGCATATTCCTGTGTGCACTGCCCCGCTGTAATATGTTCTCATCGAAGCTTTTGTCCCCAGACCGCCAAACCACTGTTTTTTGGGTAGTGCAACGTGGGGGTAGCACGCTTCGCTACTCGCCAAAAATAGGGGTACTTCGGGAAGGCGGGTGAGTTCTTCAACAAGGTGCAACACAACCAGGGTCGAATATTTGGGATCAGGTTCCGATACGAACCCTTGGCGAGGATGCAGATGCTGTGGCTATGGAAGAGGCCGCACCCGAATAGATTAGATGCGGCCCAAACGCGACCCTGGTGCATGAGTTTGATATGACTCAATTCAAAGCGTCCAAAAGTTTGGGGAGGGACAACGGCATCTTATCTGAAGTTGTGGTCCGACATGTGTGTGGTGATGACTACCGGTTCGGAAGTATCGGCGAGACGAAACAACTTCCAGCGGGCTATCCTACTCTGGCATTTTCCCAACTCGGATAGCGACATCCCAACCCTCTCTCAACTCGTGCTCATGCGTCGCATCGACCTGAATGTCTGTCGATTGTCGCCACATTCCTGCTCTTGACCATGAGGACCTGGAACCGCCGACCAGTTTACGAAAGCTCGGGCCATTTCCGCCTGATGGCTTCCTATTAATTGTCCTTGACCCTCCCGCCCCGCAAAATTCATCACCGTTAGCACCTATCACCTGATTTTCAGCGTCCTACCTACACATTGAAGATCTCCATGAGGCATGTCGACATTCTGTCAGCGTTGGGCTGATAACGAAGGGTTCAGTCTTGTTCACGAGCCGGTAACCTTCTCTCCTCGCAAGCCGAAACACCAAGTCCCTGGAGGAGGGGGAAGGGACTCGACTGTTGATGATAGACGGAATGATTCTATACCGTGATGATAAATTTCCGTCTCGCGAAACCTCGTGGGGGACCTTGGATTGGGACTACGGGGACGGCCAAATCACAAAACATGCGCAGAAAGCAGGGCGTTAGGAATGGAAGACGAAGAACGATTATGAGCTTTCCCATAGTTTTGGTGACCACACCTTCGGATACGAGATGATGCGGATTACATGAAAGGTAAAAGGATCAATAAAGCTGTTGCCCTACCGCCTCCGGCTGTGGCTGAAACATCGAACATCGTTCGATTGAACCTCGAAGCTTTGAGAAGGTTCCCAGACGCCGACGGGTATTCGCGACTTAATGTGTGGAGGAAAGAGCCTTAACACTGCGCCAAGGTGCCTGCCTCACTTCGTCATCAGGTGGAGTATCGACGTCGATTGGATGGTCCCCGTCTCGATCTGAGCCTTTGTTACTGAAAAAGGGAGGCTGTAGAGGTTGATTTCCAGGATCTCTACTGTCTCTAGGCTGTAAGACTCGGGGTGAAATCGGATTACTGTGGAGACCGTAGAGGTACCGGACTGACGAGTGTTTGAGAGGTGGGATGTTTCCGGCAAGACTTCATTCACCGCAAGACTTCATTCACCGCAAGCTCTTCCTGCCGCTCATCTCAGCTCATGTGCATGCATTATTTCTGTTTTTCACAGACTTGACGATGTCCTAGTCGGTATCTCCTGAATGACTGATTGCTGGGCTGATTTCCCCACCAACAAGATCATACAAAAGGCGTGCAAAAGGTATGCAAACGTCGCGAGTTCGATTACATTTATTTTTGCGTCCGCAAGGATGTTCATGGGAGGGTACTCAGATTGAATTAATTACTACATTCAGAGGGTTCGATGATTGACTACATGCATTGCACACCAAGTTCACGGAATAGGCATAGCTTACGATCACGAGCAAAGGTCAATGGCTTATCCGTGGCTTGTCACATATCCAGTATCTTTACCATCTGGAAGATAGCGAAGTGAAGCATCACGGCGGTATTCAACGGCCGGTGACGATTCTGCAGGAGCCGATTAAGATTGTGGGAAATTCGTCCTCGGACCCTGTCGTTGCTGTTAGGTTAGTCGTCAGCCGTTTACTTGGGACTCACTTTCTCTTTTCCCTTCTAGTGTTCTTCTCCTGTTAGTAAAGTACAAGCACTGAGATATACGTCCACAGCACCACATACAAAATCTCCATTTCCTTCGGATATAAAATTAACGCACAATATCAATGCTATTGAGTACCATTCCAGCTCGGGTATGTTCCGAAATTCACACTTGTGTACCTCAAAAAAAGCACGTCAAACCAGTAAAGCGCTGCTGCAGGGACTCTGGCGGTTCTCTAATTAGATACCATCTTCCTAATGGGACGGAGTAAGACAAATCTGGTCTTTCCTTCACAACCATCGTCCTAGAATGACAGCCGCGTATGATATGGTACCCGTGATGATTGCCATCCTTCCCTCTCACCATCTGCTCGATTGGAGCTTGCGACGACCTGCTCTCACGAGTACTTGAACCAATTCACAAACCACTTGTCGGGATTAGTTTCTACGGCGCTCGCTTGACCAACTTGATCAAGCCAAACTCACATGTCATAATGATCCACTCATATATACGCATAGTTACAGTTACAGTTACAAACTCTGTAGCCACTGGGTAATTACTCGCGTAAGCGCCACACTTCCTCCGAAGCCCCTTTTCACTATTGCCTAGTGGCCAAAGCCCAATCATAAAATCATGAATACAACTAACCAGACTGACCCCGACGTTCTGATATGGCGACTAGATGAATTATTCTCAGATTAGCGGACACGCGTAAGATGTGCCAGAATAGAAACCGAAGAGGTGATACCCGCTTTGACGACAGCTAGAACATCTCTAAAACATCAGTCGCCACTTGACTTCAGAAATAACCTTCAGATCGTTGTCAAATTCGAATTTTGGAACATCACCCTTCGCCAGGAGACCATTATCAAGTCCTGGTCCAGACCGTTAATTTCGGATGCTCCCTTTGGTGTGGACAACTTTTCAAGAAGCAAGGTATTCACGACTACAGCACACGGCTAACCCAGGTCCTGTCGTTTGCAGTAGAGCGTAAATCCGCCTTCAGTACTGTGAGAAGGCTTCTGTATTTCCAGAAGCACGCCCTCCCCGTACGTGCGAGGACTTGTGGCATATAGGAACCTTTCATTAACTGGCGAAAGCTCCAAGTCAGACCTTTGAAGAAACCCAGATACTGGACTGATACCAACCCGCCCAGAGAGCTGGTATAGATTACTTGCAATTGATCAAAGAGCCAACAAAAGCTGAGCGCAGCTTTCGCTGCCGTAAGCTGAGCCAAAGGTCAGTTCCGTCTTGGTAGCTATTCTCGAGTCGAGTAAACCAAATGTGGAGGATATCAGAGTTCGTCAGAGCAACGAACCAGCAGCCCTTGTGCTACTCTATGTCCGACTCGTATCCCACGTCTGACGTGGCAAATATAGAATATAGAATAAATGGGCACACGCTTGTCGGGGGAACGCTTGAGGAAATCACAAGCTGTGCAGTTCAGGCACTAAAACAAGCAGAGACAAGTACAGGAAAGGAAAGGCAGCCGTGGCATCCGGGGGTCTGCCGACATACTCATCAGGTCGCCTGCTCTGGCGCGGTGATGAATTGTTCTGGATGCCTCCCGACTCCTGAGTCTTGTTAGGAGAAGCCACCCTGGTTGCATCTACTTGCCGTGAATGATGCGTGAATGATGCATCTCAGTTTGATCTGTATGGCCTCGAGTACTTCTAACGTTCTTCCCGCCTCTGAACACGGGAGAGGAGTTACTGGGGTCACCTGGGTGTTAGATTAACACACCTTGGGAACGAAGTGGTTGGTTGCTAGACAGGGGCGCCTATGGTGATCGCCTATATTGTCACGACAAGGAAAAGCTATGATGCAGTGTTTCCCAAGGTCCGCAAAATACATCACTGATTATACCAGGCGAATCCACCCCACAATGAGGTCAACCATAAGGCGTCGGTGGTGACCCGACCGTCTGGTGGGGAAACATGGAAATAAACTTCTGTGTGGGTGGGTCGCCCGTTTGCACTTCATGTGGATCACGACGACTTACCAGGTTCTGGGACAGTTGGTTCGGATCTACGAATGGCGATATGATGGTATCGTCAGTGACGTCATTATCATCTGGCTCGCAGTCCTGCGATGAGAAACCAGCGTGCCGTCCATTCAGCTTCTGTTCTGAGTATCCTTCCCATTGAATGACCCCTGCGAGTACAGGGTACCCGATGTTAGCGATTAAGTCCACCTTAGCGTCTCTTTGTGTGCCGGAGCATGTATAATGTGAGTTCTGTGTAGGTAGGTATGTTTAGGATTCTACATTCAGCCCGAGAACAAACCAGAAATTTCCACCCGGCCTGGAGAAGCAGAGCGGAAACTACTTCAACTCTGTTTTTCCGACATATCAAGGTCGTATGTTCCAGAATACTTCTTGAACCAGCTCCTGACTGCTTGGTACGAGCTCAACGAGTGAGGTGTCTATACACGGATCATTTCCAGTGGTTTCTTCACAAGCATACACCCCACCGGGTAAACTCGGCGACCTTGGTTTCGCTGGCACTGACTTTTTCAGTGATGCATTCCGGGGTTTATCATGATGATGACATGTTCTCTCACCGTATGTATGGCTTTGTTGTAGCAAACCTACTCTGGGGTAACCGACATTTCGCCGACATAACCTATCAGGCACTCGCTCAAGCAATTAGAGCGCATTGAGTGTCAAGTGAGCTGTGTAATACAGGATAGACCTGGTCATCGACGTTCGTCGTATGCTAACAGGTGCTTCTTCGACCCGATGATTCACTGCCGGGGTTTATAGGAACGAACCTTACCGTTGAATTTCGGAATAACAAACGATTTTGATTTGATAAAGCAACGAGGCAGGAAGGGGTAACTGCTTAGAAATTTTTCGTGCGGGGTCATACTACCCGAACTATAGTAGAGCGTACTGTGCTTTCACAATCGATATGGAGAAGATCGTGAAAGTATGATACAGGTGTATGCCTTGAGGCGCTAAGGTCATTGACGTGCTCCTGTGAGTAATAACTGCTTGATGGAGTATCAATCTCCGGTCGTGTGCAGTCAACACTTGAAGGAAGCCTGGAATTCTCGAAAGTAAGGTCCATTCCGGTTTCGACATCTAGGTTGTGCTTCTCCATGATGCCGTTAAATGCCTTAGCTTCGTTATCCTCGAGGACTAACGGAATGTCGGTACGAAAGGCGCCAATCACGAGTTCAATGAAGGATGAACTCATGACCCTTAACAGATAGATTTCAGCTATCAATCTTTTATAGACATGTAAAAAGGATTCGAGGCGTCAAAAACAGCCGTGGAGCCGGATTGTAGGGCCGGTTCAACGGAACACTTGGAAAGACACAAAGACATGCCCAATCAGTCGATCGACCACAGAAGTCAACAATCACATCTTCATCTTATCAATAGCTTAATGCCAACGAAAGACGTCAGTCCCATTGCCACAACCACTGCGGTGTTCTGGCTACAGGGCCTAATGACCGCATAGTCCAGTATAAATACATCATAAGAATCGATACACGCAAGCCCTCATCATCCGCCGCTGGGGTGGCCGAACATCCTGGAATATACCAGGGCGCTTTCATTTGTGGGGGAGACGATGCCGTTGTTGTCATATTAAATGATTCAATACAAACTACTGCGCCACTGAACGCATACAGATGCGTAAGCGGAAGGGTTGATACGACTGCTGTAGTCACAGCCTTCCTGGGCGTTTATGTACTTATGATGCAATTTGAAGCAGTGCTCAGGTTTGACTCCGGTGTCCATCGCCTTGACTCCTGACGGGGATCTACTGTGGCTATAAAGCAAGGGCTCTTGTGTTTCAACCACCTCGCAGCGTAGCGCGGTCTGAGAAGCGGTCTTTGCTTTCCAGCAAGGTGGTGTTACTTGACCCTGGGAGGGCTTGGTGGTGCGGCAGCTCGTGAATCGCCTGTACGAGTCCACGCAACTATGGTTTGCAGCACGGAGATGCAAGAAGTGATGCTGCGAGATGTTGTGATGGCCCCAGTGTGAATTCTCTGTTACGATAGGTGCTGTTCAAGGCCCTTCCTCGGTCCAGCTCCTTGACGTCGTTGTCTTTCGGGGAAATATTGGCTCCGGCCGCTTGTTATGAATCTTTTCAACGAGTCCTAAGAGCCTTAGCCTCGAGTTCTCCATCCTACTTGCCACCAACACCTTCTGCCGTTGTGGCCCTGACTTCATGAGATGTCTTCCCAGTAATATCACCCTCAAGAATTGACTTTTGGTGAGTTGAAACCTGAACCTTACTGCCAGAGTATTCAAAGCCACGCGAAGAAATGTTTCATGGCAGCGTGAAGTCGGTGCTGTCGAGTTCCTGTATGTTCGTGTGCATTGATGGTGATGTTTCCAGGTCCGACAGACTGGAGGTGGTTCAAGTTAGGAAACATTTTAGAAGGATGGTTGCCAGAAACGGAAGAGTTATTCTCGACACCAAGTTCACCCAACTACATGAGTTTTACAGCACCTTGCGGTAGCATACAGGGCAAGTTCAATGGCCGTCTTTCTTCCTTCCATTGTTCTCTGCCTTCCCCATGCGAGGCCGATCCGCCTTCGGACTGGTCCATTCAGGCTTGTTGCCGCTGAACAACGCCACTGAGGACCTACAGCCCTGCCCTGCCTGAGCTCTCATGGGCTTCATATGACACCCTCCTGGTGTTCTTCTCTGGTAACGTTGCTTTGGTGCGCGCTGTACTGTGAGTTGCGAAATCATCGGTTCGCAGCTTACCCAGTCCATGCTCCTTCCGGCTCCACCAACTTCGACCAAAGCCATTTCAATCGCAGAACATCGCTATACTGTTGGACTCAGAGATAGTCACCATAGCCCTTTATACCAGTCGACTCTAGGCTCAAAATGTTGGAGCTGTCCACCTTTGTGGTTCCACTTGAGTAAGTTCATTGATGTCTCGGGCACCTCGGAAATACCCTCAGCCCGAACTCACGAATGAGCAAGCGTGAGTTCTGGTTGGCTGGTTTGTTGGCTGCTGGTTGCGCCCGCGTTTGATTTATGGATACAGTGCAGTTCATCTCTGTCGAAACCCTCTTTGATGATGGCTCCGCTTAACTTTGCCGAGCGCTCCAGATATCTAAGGTAGGCGTCCGTTCTAATCAAACAGTGGACGTTCATATTTATAAACAATGACAGGTCTATTCTCAAATCCTTCGTTCTTTGTTCGAACTTCCTTATGAACCCTTTAATGTAACTCGGCATCATCATATACACCTCCATCACTCGAGTGCTCGAATTCCTGTCCCTGAATCTTTCTGAGAGCAAGCATCACGGAATCTGAAAAGAGTTCCATTCCGGAATCAAGAACCTATAGCTGTCGGGTCTCAGACCCAACTTCATCTTCTAGAATTCCCGCTCGCCTCGGAGCACCAGTGGTGCTCATCGGTCTCACGCTGCATCTCAAAGAACAATACGACATTTCCAAAAGACTCAGATATCACGGTCACACAACAGCAACGCCGCTTGCTCCGAACCACAAGAACACCACGAGCCCGCGCGTTACTACATACGAGCAACCCCAATGTGCGCCGAGTGGACGTCAAGTAAAAACCAAATAACGCGTGTTTAGAAAATTCCTGGCTTCTCGTATCTACTATTGTGACATAGCCTCTCCTCGTGGACATACCCCATGAGCCTTTACAAACTCGTGAAAAACAAGGGTAGTGCGATAGTCTTCCCGAACGAATCACAAGTAGGGTGGTTCGTACCGGTTGTACCGAACACTGGTCGGCGCTCCGGGTCCCTCCATCTTGATCTCAGGTCTCAGGGCTTTCAAGGCCGGGATCCTGTTGAGCGTGGTCCGCCGAACATTCGAAAACACGCAAGTCAACTTGACCGCCTGCGGCCCCTCTCACAACATTTCCCCTGGTTTTCTGGATGTATTTACCTCATAAAAGCGCGTACATATGTGTGCAATACACGTACCTTATCGTACGAAATCCCTATTTCCTCCACCAACCGGTGGCCGAACAACACAATCCCGCCGCACGACCTAAAACTTGGGGGGAGCACGCGGATCGAACATAAATCCCCGGACCGGTAAATAAATCAGGAGCATTGAACCTACCTACTGCTCCCCAACCCCAACTTCGTTAGCAAGTAAGGGTAAAGTAAAGAAAGGGTAGTAACGTTACACGTAAAAAATAACCGGAGCTCCCAAAACACACCTCAACCTCGCGGTGGCGCATTGTCAAAAAAAAAAAAAAAAAATCCACCAAAACCACAATAAAAGTCCCTCTGTTTCCAAAACCGTAAAACTCGTTTTCCGAAATCCTCCGAGGGTGGGGGGATATGTTGACAACAGTTGACACAACAAAGCCTCGTTTCCATTGAAGATTCCGGATTTGCACTTACGAAGTGATAGCCATGACTGATTGCTGTTAAATTGCTGTTAAGGTATGGATAAATCCAGGGTCGGGTAGAAGTCACCTAGGTTTTTTTCTAGCTTCTAGCTAGGGCTGGACAGAACGCATGTCCCCAACTTTTTTGACTCTGTGGACACCCCCCGCGGCAACTGCGTGTGTACGACATCGGCTTGTGGCTTGTGTAAGCAGTGATGACTGATCTCCTTGTTTCCGACGACCAACCCCCAGGTTCAGGTTCAGTTCGTCGGGAGGTCGGGGAGGTTGACGACGAGGTACGGTACCAGCACAGAAACACGTAGAACATCGGCGACTCCTCCGTTTCTTTCAGTTGTTTCTCGTCCAAGTGTGAATTTGTTTTTCGGCAACATGAGAGAATGTTCGGTCGTCTTCGTTGGCTCGTTGGCTTCGCGTGGAAAAAACTACCCTTGGCACAAGGCACATACTTGTGAATTTTGAAAATGCGAAAATTTTAGAATATATGCGCGTGTTTTCCCCCCGGGTGACTGACATTATTTCCCAGACAACGACAGGCTCATTACGAAACGTACTAGCGCTAATCTGCTCCAGACCACTCATCGCACGCTATGATTCGCCGACGAAAATCGTGTCATTCATTTCGGTCAAATAGACTTCTCACTAGACTAGTGAGAGAAAAGTCGGACCACTCATGGGCACACTAACGATTCGTCAAAGAAAATCATGTCATTCATCAAATAAACTTCTAGCTAACCAGTAGATGGTATCGTGAAAAGCTAATAATGCACTCTTAGGAGTGGTCCAAGGTCCATACTAGATTTATAATATGTAAACCGAGGTCCCAAGGTCCGAGAGTGGAAGGAAGCGAACAAGTGAAGCGGAGAAGGTAAGGGAGTAAGAGAGAGAGAGAGAGGGAGGGATAAGGCGAAACACTTAATGCCGTCTACCTATGTATGTAAAAGGAGAAATCCGGGTCGTGAGGTTGTCATAAAGCTAGGAATACATCGAGAGCGTGTTGATTGAGAGGGAAAGGGGGGGTAGAAGATCGACTGGCGACCTTGAATGGCGGAGACGAAGGCGAAACCGAGGCAACATGAGCAAGAGAAGAGCGAAGATCCCAGGGGTCTACCACAGACGTCGACAGCGCTTAAAAAAAGGGAAAAAGGCGAACATATGCACAGTACATGATGCAAGGATGAAGAACCGAAGCAGGAAGCATGATGAAAAGCTGGTGATACAGAATGTTTTGAATGTGAAAATGGGGTATCGCGATGTCTGGTGTAGTCATGGGCATTGCATAGACGATGAAGACGTTGATGATACATGGAGAGGCATGAAGTTGAAGGCAGAGGTCCGATGATGATGCTGTGAAGCGATGTGATGCGAGTGGAAAGCAAGAGAGAGCAGATGATGATGGAAGGGAGCCATTCAATGTGTGCACATGAGGGAATGCACGCGATGCTTAATGCGCCGTTGCGCACGGAAGACGCTCAGATTAAAGGCAAGACAGAACGTCTGCCAATGTCGTTGGAAGACTTCGTTACATGTGGGAACGCACTCTTCCTTGGTCACGACATGATCTGGCACAAGCGCGGGGACAGCGGTGGGTGATGATGCGGCGGGTGAGATGGACTCGATGTGCTCGTCGTCCTCGTGTGCTTGATCTAGTTCCCTCTCTTTTCCTTTATCCTTCCTCTTACGCCTCAATACCCCTGACCATCCTTGCTTCTCCTTTTCATTAAAAGGCTCTTCATTGAGGACGGTTGCCTCCAAGTCGTACGACATGGGCGAAGAGGATTCAGCCAACGTCGAGGGGGAGTAAGAGTATGTCGTGTATGAAGGGGTATATGAAGGGGTATATGAGTGTGGATACGAATGCGCGTACGGGTAGCGGTTGTCGCAACGGTACTGGCCAGAGGAGCGACGGTGGGCATATCGGCTCGAGTAGGCATAGCCGTCTGCGAGTCTTCGCTCGTCGTACGCGTCGTCATCTTCGTCGTCATTTGTGTGATCCTCGTCGGTCATTGATATTGTCTCCCAGTATGGACGGGGGGAGGAGATTCGTCTGGGAGAGTTTGATCGTGGAGGGGAGATGGGTGTGAATGGGCGATAGTCTGGGTCGTGGAAGTCGCCGTGGATGTCCTTGAAGATGGTTGGGTACTTGTTTGAGGGTGAGTACTGAGGGTCAAGGAGACGGGAGAGGTCGTCGTTGAAGGCATTACGCCTGGCCTTTGAGGAGAGGAATGCCATCGTGGGCTTTGCTGGCTTTGGTGGGCCTTTCCAATCCTTTACTCGTCTTTTATAAACCCAAACACATGCTCAACAAGATCAAGATCCACTATCAAGATCCCGAGCTGGCTCACTTCACTACAGCCGAACCCCTGCCTCCCCCACTCCGCGTTGCTGCTCGGTTTATGTCAACCCCTCTGCGCGTGGCACATCACCTGGCCCAGCCCGCCTTCCTCCTCATCTTCCCTCTTTCTCTCCCCAAAATTCAACATTATATTCAGTCGATATTCTCGTGGTTCCAGTTCTCTCTGCTGCAGCCATGCACACGCACCTGAGGGTGTTGCTCGATGACTCATTTGCTTATTCATTCACATTCCATCCGTCCCCATCCTTGGAAGCACTTCTCGATTCAGATATCAGTCATCACAAATCAAACCCCGCAGTTATCGCACATCCCTTAGCGCTCCTCTCTCCAACCGCGTTCCCCTGCCTTCCATCCTCGTATTCTCACCGGCACGTTCCGGTCGATTTCGCGAGGACTTGCGAAACCCCTCCGGCATCCATCGATGATGACCAAGACTATTCGACTTCAAGCTTTCTCTTGGCTTCCTCCAGAGCCCGAGTACCTTTCGGGCAAACAGGAGGAGCTCGTCCTTGCTGACTTGGGACATTCTCAGGCGTCCCTCGCCGGCAACCAGAAAGAGTCAGAATTCTTCGAAGAGGAGAGGAGCGTCTTCTCTCTACGCGACCTTGCCGCACCTCCGTGTACAGCTGCACATACACTTACCCTTTGCCAACGGTGCACCGCATCGATGTATCCGTACATGCGGGGAGAGATATCCTGTAATCAGTATGATATGCTTAATCACACTCAACTTCCAATCCCTATCTCTCGGGAGACAACTTCCCCCGGCCCGGCATACACGCGTCCTCTCTAGAATATACAGCGTACTTACGCAGCAAAGAAGTGACCATCTCCAGCTTTTCCGACATGACCGCAAGCCATTCTCCACTGACTCGATCGTCCCGACAATTTCCGGTTCAGTTCTATTCTCAGCCACAAGTCTCCTCGGATATGTTTAAACACAAATGACGCAGTGATGGTGACACGACACAAATGTACCTATTCGACGATCACCTGGAGCTTTCTCGATCCGTCACTTATACGGATGTACGCTCAATTGACCTTCAAGTCTTACGACCAGGAAATGTAAACACTGGATCCAAGCGTTAAAAGGTCCTAGCTCTCATTCCATGTTAAGGAACGGTCAATAATCAGCGCTGACCAGACGTGCTATGACCCAACTCCATCCCAGCAGTGGAGCTACTGAACTCAAGAACAAATCGACATTTCGAGTATCACTGACATAACACTGCCCAATATCATACTCATTTATTATGTCTGATTTACCCTCTTTCGGGTATCCGTAGTGGGTGTGGGGCTTGATATCAGTTTCCAGCTTTTGGCGCAAGTTGGGGACAGACTCGTCAGACTTTAGGTTTCTTGGAGCGGAGCGAAGGGCGGGGCGCAATGGCGAACCATCCTTCAGAATCGGAAGTTAAAAAGGTTCGGTGCTTGTTTTTGAACGACGGAGCACGGTGCGTGGATTAAGGAGTGGATGCGATGGCTGGATGGCTGTAAGCTATGATGTAATCTAGAATAGCTATGTCGCTCTCCAATGGCTATATATCATTATCAGACATATATTCTCACAGTCAGTATGTTTGGACGTGAACAAAAAGGTAAGCTCGTCAGTGTAGTAGACCCGACCGATTCTCCTGACTCATCTCAGTTGGGGATTATGGCATACAGCAGTCGCATAGACGGCTCCCCCCTTCGCTTGCACCAAACCCTTCGCTAACCGACCTATCCGCTATGAGACAACGCTAAACAAATCAAAGCATATCAGCTTAAACCATAAACAGCGACAAGTTCTCAGAGCTTCATACCCATCCCCGGAAGTTAAGTTTATTGTTTGTTGTATGTCAGAAACAATAACGTGATAGGCGCTGGGGAAACATGGATCAGAAGCTACTCTGCGTATTCAGAGAAGCGGATTCAGCGTGAGAGCGCTTCATACTTTCTAACAAGATCTGGAATAGGAAAGAAACGGGATGGAAATCAGACGGAAACTACTTGGGCAGGGTCAAAGGGTGGCGTTGGTGTCGAAATTCGTGTTGGATGTTTTGTGGGTGCTACGTATTCCAAGATGCCGCCACTACGGGATTTCGACTTCCCTCTTCGGAAAAAAAAATCGAGGATATGGGATAAATCCCTTACAACTTTAGACAGCCCCGTTATTCAAGTAGCGCCATCGGCAGCAACTAACCTGCTATACCTCGTCCAGGTAAATTATCCTTGCAATTGGGGCCACGAGCGCAATAACATAGTTGTATTTGGGAAGGAAGGGCACGGAACTAGAACAACCCCGAGCGAGTTGGTTTGCTTTAGCTGTTCATATTCCGAGAAGAATTCGAGACACTGCCACTTTTGACTTGCTGTGAGCATGTGTAGAGAGAGCGCGGTGGTGTGTAAGAGTGCTGTTGCTACAGCTTTTTGGAAGTTCTGGAAGGTGCGTGTTCTTGGAAGGTGAGTGATGTTCATGGATGTTGCTGTTGTCCTTGTGCGTGTTCATACTGCGCAAATCTTTGAACTGTGATCGACGATTACTGATTATCTATCACCTTTGCGAGTCGGAGAAATACAACTTAGTTAGGATGCCGTGTAGGTGGCTGTTTAAACACTGTTTGTACACGTCACGTTGAGCCATTTACCAAGTCGCGGATCGCAGATCACGGACATTATCATGATTGCGTTTGGGTGTATGTTTTCCAAAACATGCCACGCCATCATTAATCAATTAATCACCCCCGCTGCCCATGGGTTGAACGATTGGGGCGGAATTTTGCGTCGTGGATGCCTTGAGGTAGCGCTTCTTCTTCTCCACACTTGTCGCAAATGTGAGCGCGTGAGTTCGCCCCGAATGCTGTTATACTGATAGCATAGGGATGCCTCCCATGTGTGGTATGCCCATTGCCCAGCCTCACGCGAAGTGTAGACTTTGAGCTATGAACCAGTCGCAGAGTCCTGAGTGGAGAAAATTACAGTATGACTCGAACTATGCACGCGCAACTTCATATCACCCCCAGTTTCTCTTAGCTGAGAGGCCGAGGCCAAAGGCACGGATCATCGATCATATACATACATGTATATCACACTGAGACACATAGCCACAACTCCTCACGCGCCTGGTTTTCCGCAGCACACCAAGCACAACATTCTGTCCCTTTTGTCCTGCTCTGCTTGTGTCAATAAGCCGAACCAGGTGACTACCCATAGTGGTAAGTTCTCTTCAGACGTTCTATGAAATTGAGCATTCAGGTGACACTTGGCCCGAACACGGACATTCCAGGCAACTTTCCTCCCGATCGAACAAAAACCGGACACATCCGATTTCCAAATCCTGAACTCTGAAATTCTGAAGGGCCCAAGTTCCCTTGGACCTGGAAGTTTCACCAGAAAAATTCGGGTGTCTGCATGAGGTGAACCAGAATACGCCTTGAGGCGTGAGGAGGGTTTACGGCGTGCTAGAACACTATTTTAAAGGATTCAGGAACTATTTGGGGGTGTGGCGTGTTTGATACACGAGGCAGCGTGTGCTCTGGTGTCGGTGCGAAATCGGGCGACATCAGGCGATGTGTCGGGTGAGTTGAGTGGCCTGGGATAGGTTCATACATTATCGTGTGGCCTCGAGGCATGTCTATCTGATCTTATCTAATCGCTGGAGGGGGGGAAGCTTATCGTCCCTTTGTCCTGCCACTTTACCTTTTCAGGGGTGCCGTGCAGGTTTTACTTCTTGATTATCTGGGGCCGGGACTTGAGCGTGATGTCATGTTTCATAGTCTACCAATCTCATCGACCCAGGTGGTGTGGGCAGGTGTGGCGGCGGCTCGTTGACCATCGCCGCTTCATCAGCTCTATTTCGCCGATCGAGTTGTCAAAGGGCTCAGGATCATTAACCGGGGGCCAGTATGGTTACGTGTGAGTATGTACAGACCAGCCAGGGCTTGGTCAGAGGGGACAGCCTGGAAATCACCGAAACCTGTCTCCCTTTCCTCACGGAAATTTCTTTACTATCCATCATCTCATCTCGCTTTTCGGTAAACAGAAAAGCCTGATGTGTTTCAACTTGGAATGATTGATAGCGTTCAAGAGAGCGAGTTTACCTGAGTGCCACATTTCATCACTTGCTCACCCGACGCAGATCGAATGTAAGTGAAAAATAGGCCAGAAAAACAAATAAAGTGGTGCCGTAAAAGGAGAAAAGGGTCGTCAAGCAGTATGGGCCAGGTCACCCGAAATACTCGTGGTTTGCCTTTTCAGGGGAGCCTTTTCTTTTGTCTGGCTGGCATTGGCAGGCAGCTAGGAATTCCGTTTTCTTTTCTCGAAGTGAGTCCATGGCAGTGGGTTGGTGAGGTTAGGGTTAGTACATAGTTGATGTATGACGTATTAGCAAGTGCATCGATGACGATCTATTCGAGCCGCGTATAGTTCGTAATTTGGCCCCCTGGTGGAATTCTACCGGGATCCTGTCTTCTCTTTTCTTTTTTCCTTTCTTTTTTTCTGAGACTTACGGGATGATGCACATGTGTATGTGTATGTGCTATAGAGTGGGCTGTCATGTGAGATTGGTAAATGGATAGTTGATAGTTGGTGGCTGTTAATTCGCTTCACTCCTCTGTCAACTCCTTCCCCTGATTTCTGTTTACTCCTTCCTGCACAGGGGTGGACTTTTGGCGCTAGTTTCTGCTCGTCTCCGCTTTTTTTGAGAAGGAGATGGATGCATCACGCACGACGTCACTGGTCTCCAAGTATTCTTCGAATTCCCAGGCATATTATCGACAGGTGAGTGACTTATGTGTCCCAACCCCTACTAAGGCTGATGGAAACGTACCCTATACACAAATAGACCTCAAAAACAGGAGGAAACTTTTCCGATACAATCACGTATATCCAAAAAGGTTCTTGGACAGGGTGGTCTTCACTCGGGGGAGATATACAGTGGTGGAGTGTTTACAAGGAACACCAAACGAACTCCTCAATCCCAGTCGACCGAGGGGTCAAAATATCGGCTTTCGGAGGTGCAAGCTTTAGTGACAAGAAAAGTGGAAGGAGAGGAGTGTTGGGAGCACGGACAAGTTTCACAGGTCTTTTCATACCCGATCGTGCGAGCTGGTTGTCTCTAGAGGGGGCTTCCAGGGTGCGCGTCGACCGTTGATGATGAGTTTGCTCCCCTGCTCGCAGCTGCGGTCAGAAACCGAACGTACAGTATTATCCCTCATACCATTTCCGGACAGCTAAATGTCTTTCTGGAAGACTTCCACCAACCTAGTACACGCATTCGTGAACGTCACACGACTTCGGGATATTTCCGTCTAGAACCTTAGAGGCGGCGGCTCTTCCATTCCTGCGGGATTCAGCGCTTAGTCCACCATTTTGGCTGCTCATATGGCTATTCTCGAAGTCCTTCCACCTGCTCTCTCCGGTCTCGGACTCTCTTCCACTCTTCACCGCATCCCCGCTGCTCAATTCATTCCATCGTGTCCTTCCATGGCTTCCCAGTGAGAACGTCCACATCATTGTGTATTCTACCGACATCTGGTTTCCGAATTCAACACCGACGCGAAGGCGCAAATGGGGAGTGCTGCGAACCCGTTCCAGTTCGAGAGCATTCACACATGCCCAGAGCACGAGCGCATCAAGTTTTCTAATCTCGGTGTTGCCGAATTCTCGGTACCCCGGTACTCCAGTGCTCGGTGCTGGGGAAGGGCGCGGCGACCCAAGTCTGGGCGACCCATTTCAGGTCGCCTAGGCTCCACTCTAGCTCGTTCAGTCCCATCGTTGATGGTCGATAGGGGTCAGGGTCCTTGGGGTTGCTCGCGCTAGACGTGCGACCCTGTGCTATTCTTGCTCTGTCCGCGGGAATCTTATTTGATGACAATAATTAAGCGTGGAGATGATTCAGGAGTTTTCAGGGAGGGTTGGAGGCAGTCTGAAGGATCTGGGGTATGACGGTCATCTGATTATGCGGGGAGTAGGATTGAGGTCGAAGGTATGAATATCGCGGATAGACCCTGAACATGACTTTTGTAGACCCGTGCTTGTTTCCTCCCGAGACTCAGCTTCTAAGCCAGTACAGGTCGAATCCCATTGTGAAAGGTCGTCCCTCACCCGGTGATACCGAATTACAGTCCCCCTGGTTGGATTGTGGAAGCTTATCACGAGTCTACGCACTTCTCGGGAGACCTACATGATCCACACGAAAGAGCTTAATCATCACAATTGGCGCCTTCTCTCCTCCCCCTTACCCATTCGTCGGACCAGCATTCATTCCCGATTTCCAACGGTCCAGCAACCCGGCGTGGACATTTGCTCGATCATACCCGGTTGTCCAGGAAATTAATGTTATCGCAGCAGCAGCAGCAGATGACCTGAACCTAGGCTGTGCCACAGCTCTCAAGACTGAGGCCAGAGTCAAGAAGTCAAGATCAGTTGGCGCCCGGAGTCACGCAATCGAGCTGAGCCCTGATCTTTGCTGGCACCCTGGGTCCCTTCTAGTTCCGCCAGGGAGTGACTGTGACCGAACATCCAACGCCATGGTCAAGACTCGAATCATGTTGCGTCATAACTAGTTCAAGTGACGATCAGAGTCACGAACTTAGGGATGAGCAGGGCTGGTTTGGTTTTTATGTAGGTTGGACCAACTGGCTAGAGTTCGTTGTAGGGTTGACTCGAAAGGGACTTTTGTCGATCTGAGCATTACTAGAGGTGTGACGGGATCTGGCGAGAAGTCAGGGTGAAGGAGTCGCTTTGCAGATAATCCTTGCTGTGCGCCTTTGCTTCTTCCTTCACGGATGGCTTTGCCTGTCGACACCGGCGGGGGCTGTATATTCCACAACGACTCGAGCTAAAGTGTTGGTATTTAGTTCTCCCGTGGTTTGGAACTATGCCTTCGATCCGCTGGAATTTCGCTTCTAACCGAAGGTGATGGATGATGATTAGACGGCTGGTGCGTTATAGTTTATCTTTACACTACCCTGACTGACTGCTGTTCCTACAAGCTTTAACACGCGTGGCATACAAAATATATATGTCACCGTGGAACGTGCACTCTTTCAACGCCTCAGTAATATCTTCAAAACAGGGGGAGGGCTGTTTCATCTCCTCGGCGTCTATCTGTCTATTTGATGACATTTTTTGGCGCCCTTCAATCGTCACGATTGATACACGTTGCCTGTGATCCTCACCTCGAACATATGCTATCTAATCAAAGCTTGGACGCACATACACGCGTATTCATCGTTACAGTCGCTCCTGGTTACAAACCACGAGCAAGCCAACCAGTTTCACGCGTGGAATCAAGCCGATTCGAACGAGGAGAACCAATACGTTCAAGAAGACGAGTTCGTTTTTTTTTTTGGCTCATCCCTAAGCCTTGTGACGCCCGGGAACGTTTCTTGGTTCGGCTGGACTAGCTGGGTCGATCGTTCTTGTGAAAGGACGGCAAGCAAAGTTATACCGGAGTGCTCGTTGCCAATGAACTGTCGCCCTCTCGTACCCTCAATTCCGGCATCGATACCTAAATTTCAATACAATTATGTTCGATTCATGTGTGATCCCTGTGTCTACTAATCTGCGATTCCGATGCAGATCCCTCCTGCCCAAGATCGTCCCTTCTGCATTTTCGGGTTATGCGATTCCTCGTTTGGCGCGCCTGTGCATAATAGTCTTTTTGTCCCCCTCTCGGATGCCACGGACAGACGCGGCATCACCCACTGTTCGATGCTGGGTTGTTACTGGTATTAACAGTGAAGCGGAATGTCAGGCGACTTCTCGAGTGCTAAAAGAAGTCTGAATCAGGTTTCATGTCTTAGATGAGGGATACTCCAGCCGCGGGTAGGCAGAGCATTCGCTTGTGGGACTTGATCTCTTCATGTGTAATGCCTGTTACTCGACACCGACAGCAGCACCCCGCAGCGATCGGGCCCCTTGATATCATCTCTGAGAACAACAATCCCTCTGTTGTCGTGGGCGGTGCATCTGTGCACACGACTTGGAACATTTTTCCCACTGCGTCGGCATATGTGTGCGCCGCCGTCATCGGAATGGCTGTCGATGACGATGGAGAAGCCGTGGTGGTTACGGAAACACGAGGTTTTCGCGTACCTTCGTGGACTGTGACTGCATGCCTCCACGTGTTTCCGTACTCGTTGGTTCGGCCTAGTGGATGTCCAACTGGTGGCCTTGACTGCTGCTTGATCAAGGCAAGGCAAGCTCTTAGGCTTCACCTATAGCAATAGTGATGGGCGTCTTCGGGAGGGTTCAGAGCCCAGTCTCGTCTCTGGTCAAACCTCGAAATTAACAGATGGAGGATGGAACTTTTCTCACGAGGTTAAGTTGCTTTATCATTTGCTAAGGTTGAAAAGAACATCGGCGGCGCCAAATTGGTCAAATGTTCAAAATGTTCAACGGAAGCTAACACGTTGAGCCCAAGCTGGTTTGCGACCTTTGCGGCATGCCAGTTCAGATCGTTCAATGTTGGTAACGACGAGCTCCAACTTCCTACCCGGTCCCTTTCAACCTTCGATCTCTCCGATCACTCCAGTGAGCATCAACGGTCGACTACCGATAACTTATTAACGTTTATAAGCCGGCTTCTCCGTACCCCAACTCTATCCCTGTTTCTCCGTCCCTTGACATTTTCAGTCAAGACATTGATTGTTCCGATCGTGATCCGTCTGAAGTTGATTCGCCTTCGCCGGTTGACCGGATTGTACGGGCATAGCAGCATTAACTTCCGCAGACTCAGTATCTCTCTCACAAATGTTGTCTTATCAAGTAGCCGGGTGCTCCCTCATGAACAAGAAGATATAGGTACGCCGGATGCTTTATGATTTGGTGAAGGTGATACCGGCTTTGCATTCCGATATCAACTCAATCCTCGAAATCTTATCTGACAACCACAGCTCTGATACGGCTTTACCCTTACCAGTGAACCAGAAGTTAAAAGGGTTGAGGGTAAAGGACTGAACTCCTCCAATCGTACTTGTTTTGGGATGACACCCATTACTCCAGAAGATTAATCATTAGTAGCTTAGCCGTATTTAATGTCGTTTGCTACCAGGAGGCAGTGGTGCAAAGCTATCAGACTCGGGTGGACGTGAGGCGGGCTCATTTACATCTTACCATACGTTCTTATCCTAAAGTTAGCTAGCGTGCAACGACTTGACCAATGTAACAGACATAGTTATTCTCTGCTGGAACTCTGATGCAAGATGAGTTTAGCGCTCAAAGAACGACCCCGTTAAAGCACGAGAAGGGTAAGGTTGTCGGCCTTATGCCGAGCTTTAGCTTGTCCGCGCGGCTTCGCAGGATGCTGGCCGGACTGTGACGACGATATCAGGACTGTTAGTCTGGTTGTCGGGCTTGAAACGCTTCCAACGGGATAACGCGAGTCGACCGACCTCTCTATTTATATTGGCTCCAGTCAGTGGCTGAAATGGTCAATTGCGCCTGTGCTTTTCAATTGTGATTAATGGCGCAAGGCCAGGGATAATGTAAGAATAATGTATGAGAAGAAAAGCTCTTAAACGTGTGTTCCTGCTCTCAGAAGAAGTTCTATGAATTTTTTTAGTACAGTCCAGCCGATGGCTAATGTACACTTAGGCGCGTTACGCCTTTCCATTTTTGTACATGCCCTCATGTATACCGGGAAATAGTTTGTTTGAGGAGTGTTTCGACCTCTTGCTTGTCCTCGGATTCCCTCGCTTCTTGGCACTGAAACCTGCTTCTCCCTCCGCTTGGTTCTCACTCTCCAATCCTGGGCACACACGCAGCCATGCACGGCCGTCACAGCTACTGAAACGTGAAGAATAACCCCTATGTCACTTCTCGCAGAAACGTGTTTTTCTGAGTTAGGGAAGGTCAAAAAAGGGGAACTGCAACATCCGCCGCATGAAAAGCGCCGTCGCCGAATCCTCAAGGTGCCCACAAGGTCGACCTAGGCCATTCCTATCCAGCCATTGGCCAGTGACCACGTTGCCTGGAAAGGATGCGATTGGAACGCTGGTAGCGGCCTAGAAGGTAGTTGATCAAGCGATGGACGCGTGGCTTATCAAGATAACTAGACTTCGAGCAGGTTCTAGCAGCCGTAGAAGGCGTGGGTTATCAAGATCAAGACTTCGAAGGCACAGAATTGGAAAGTGAGCTGGATTGATGGTCATGTTCTGGGATGGCGAAATAGCCGGTAAGCGACTAAAACTTATGTTTACAGAAACATATTCTCAGGTCGAAGTCGACCGGTGTCTGAAGAGGATTGGTGCTTGTGTTGATCACCTGTCGAGGTATAATCAGCTTATCAAGATCCCATATCCACCGGTTAATAAAGCCCTCTTCGGACAGACGCTGACGGTTTTGGACGCTCTCCGGTCCGTAAAATGCCTGTCAAGTAGGAATTTATTTTTGACCTTTCCAGCCTATGGCTGCAGCCATTGCAGGAGAACCAATGCACTGTGTTTCGGGGGCCATGATATGTTCCGTGGTTACATCGATGCTAAACGCAACAGAGAACGCTCGAGGTATCTTTCTCCATTGTCCCGTTGCAAAACAAGTTGCATGGAACAACATCGGGGATTGAGAATTCACCGACATGTTGAACAAAGCATTTCTCTCTCACGATCATTCCCGTTGCACCGCATTCTGCCACTTCAGACGCACAGAGCCACTTGTCCATCAGGGTTATCTCGATATCATCGGGGGATTATCTTGATCATTCGTACGTCTGGATGGGCTAGGCGATGGATCACTTGACAGACTATCGGCCAGGCTCTTTCGACAGTGGAACAACGTGATAACCAATCGACCGAAGACCAGTCGAGAAAGAACTTCGGAAGTAAGCATAAAGCGGGATGCTCTGTTGAAGGGTGAGGAAGTTGGTGAGCACTCGCCGAAGGCCGGTGTTCTTTGAAATGGAGGCCCTCTTGGTGTCGGCTAGGTTCTAGCGAGTTCCATCTTCCCAATGTGTGGGCGTTAATGTACTATGGGGGTTGGCTCATGAGAAATTGCGTATGGCAGAAAACCCTTTAGAAGAACTGTTATTGGCGAACTGGCCGGAACATCTTGGTTCACCCATAAGGGTCTCGTAGGGCTCAAGTCTTCGACCAACCGCTTTCCCAACGGCAGCGGACCATTTAAACCATACGTCTTCACACGCGAGGGCTCGCTGATTCTGTGATGAGTTCGAATGTCAAGAGTTGCGCGTTTGGGCCGACAAGGCAGTCTATTTTGGTCCTGTGAACATGTGGAAGGCCTAGTCGGTGTCCGAGTTCCATTACTGAGAAAACGGTTTCGGTTCTGGCAGTGATTTAGGAGCACTCGTGTGTTGTATTTGCTCTGAACCAGAGACATCAGGGCAGGCAATGATGATCCGATGACGCCTTCGTGGCTTGGCTGTGAGGCAGTCCTTCTGAGCATATGGGCCAGTTATCCGTTCAAAATCACGAATGAGATAGACATATCCTGATTACGACGAGCCGACCGTCATGCATTTCACCCTTGAATAGCAATCAGTGCAGGAATTGGCACCTTCATGTTATCCAATCGTGATTGCGCCGTAACTGCTCGATTATCAATACCCCATTTGTTAACCGAATTACCTTTCCGGTAGAGGCTGTCTAGCGGTGCTTTCGAATCCCGGGAGTGACGAGGTGCTCTCTAACAAAAGGGACATCCACTCAGAACTCCCGGCTGCACCCGCAGTGTTTCCATAACTCAGAATCAAATTACTAGTTATTGTGTCAATGATAAGACTTCCCTAAATTTGTACAGCTAGCCTAGGCCAATCTTCGATCCCAGCCTCTGGACGACATGGTATCCCGCAACCCGGATTTTGCTGATACTTTGGGGAGGGGGGGGGGACAAACATGGAAGACGGCGAGCCCATAATTAGAAAACGAGGATGATTATAATGAACAGATAGCTACATTTTCAGATCTTTTCATCAGAGTGGTGGTCCAAACCGGTTGAGCATCGGAATTCAACCAAAGGGCGAAATTCGGTTGGAAACATGCGGGATCGCGCATATGAGGATCTCGTGCTCCAACCGATAGAAAGCACATGTGCTGAATCACTGAAGGGTGGACTCTGTCTTGACTAAGGAAACGTCAGGTTCAAACTCTGGGTCATACAACCTATGAGAAGGAAGTTGGTGGGTCCTTCCTCGAAAATCTGCAAGTCATGGACAACCGAACCCATCTTAGTCAAAATTTTCCCTCAACTTGGTAGGCGAGTCGACACATTGGCATCTCGAGTCTTTTTCGAGAATTGGATTCGAAAAACTGCGTGGATGTATTTTGTACATTGATCGTGATGAATGGTATAACATGATCGCCGTCACGCAAAAGTGTTCGCGGCGGAAAGAAGAGACTAAGCAAGAAATCTACAATCAACAGTGATCATACTAATAAGTTATTGCAACTTGAAATGGCATAGTGTTCATACTCATAAAACTGAGCAGTAGAACCGGAATCAGATTAAGAGGGGGCGTCGAAAGGCGAAAGAAAAAGGGACCAGAAAGAGGTGCGAAAGAAAGGTCACACCCTTGCTGAAGGAGCTCTCTTTCCAGTCTTCACCTGTCGGTTCTGAGACGCTGCAGGTGGCATGCTTTGTGCCGCTCGTCCAGCACCACCAGCCGTAGCAGCCAACGGGCGACCAGGACTCGATGACCGCACTTCTTCCAACGACTTCTTCCTCTCCTTCTCGAAGCCCTTGCCACGAGGAGTGCGTACGACGCTCCCCGAAGGTTGATTGTCGTCTTTTGGTACTTTACGCGCTTGAGTGAAGAAGAGTTTGGCTGCGCGCGTGGAGATGTTTTCAATGAAGTAAGTGTTGCCTGGTATTCAAAAATATGTCAGGGGTAGGATAGGTGATATAGGATATGGCGTACCTCGAGGGGCGATGAACATGCCTCCCGTAGCCACTACTTTACTAACTTCGTGGACTTTGAAGTTAACTGCCCCCTCAATCACGTAGAATATCTGAAATGAGGTTGAGCAGCGGCCTAGTGCAGCGAAAAGTGGTTGTCTCACATATGTATTGTCCTTTGTTGCTTTCGTTGGTTTGCGACAGTCGGGTGGTATCACCAGTTGGCCAGCGGCGACGAAATCAGAATCACCGAAGACCTTCTCGAACAGCCAATCACTATTCCCAACCTTGTTTACTGATACTCTCTTTGCAGTCCACACAAGCCCTGGGATCCGCGTCAATAGGTTGAGCTCAAATGATAGAACAGTACATACGTCGCACGACCAGTGCCTGTTTATCGATATCATAGACTTCGCCGAATGGGTCTGTTGCATCGTCCCATCCTTCCTCGGGGTTATATACAGCTGGTAGGGCCGTACGGTCCACCGTCTTGCTTCGCCCTCTGTTAAACCCTCGTTTGTGCTTCCCGAGTGGTTGGGGGGTGTCGGTGGGAATTCGTCGGATTTCTTTGATCGTAGGAACGAGGATTGGGCCAGAGCTATTCGTTCGGCCGTAAACCACCTTCTCTCCTCTCCACCATTCTAGAGGTTTGAAACGTTCTCGTTTACTCCGACGGACTCCGTCTCGCGGCTCTGAGATTTGGCCTTGGTGTCTGAGTCGATGAAGGAGAAAGACTGACTCACCCCAGTTTTCCTTTTTTGATTTGGAAGACGTGGTTTTCTTAGGGCGGTCCTTCTCCGCAACCTTTTGTTTCTTCTTTGGCGGTGGTGAAGGCTCTCGTTCCTCTTCCCCCTCCGAGTCGTATTGCTCGACGTCATTCAAACCCTGTGCGATCTCCTCCTCTACTGCCTCATCTTCTTCCTGTATATCCTCCAAGTGTGCTTTGCGCTTACCCTTTTCCGTCCTTGGTGGTGATTGTTCCTCTGGTTCATCAACTTCTGCCTCATCCTCGTCCGGTCCATCCACTTCCTGATCAATTTGGGCAAAACTCTTCCTTCGAGGTGAGCTCCGTTGTGGCGGAGATGGTGGTGGGGGGGAGTCATAGTCCCCATTCAGATTCTCCATGCCACTAACATCCATGTCGTCTCCGTAATTTCCGTAATCCGCTGGTTCGTTGTCAGAGTCCGAGTCTGGCTCAAAGTTCCGAGCAGTCACAGATGTTGACAGGCTAGAAGGACCGGCCCTTGCGGCGCGTGATATTGATTTGCGTGGGCGGGGTGAAGGGATATCGTCGAAGTCGATTTCAGAACTTCGTGCAACGGGTCGTGATGATCCACTAATGTTCCTTAGAGTAGGCGTGGACGGTATACGTGCATTAGACAGATATCGCACTGGAGCTAGGAGAGAAGAGTGGGAGTGTGAGCGAGTGAACGTCCGGAGAGTAAGGTCACCGCGCACTGTCATCAATGTCCATAGACATTTCACCGTCCTCATCATCGAACTCCGGCTGTTGTATGGCGGGAATAGACTTCTTCCTCCGCTTTGGTTTCGGCGGAGTACGCTTGTCAGCCTGTTGAAGGACCTCCTCGAATGGTTCAAAGCCATCGGACATACGCTCGACATGTGCGATCCCGATTCCGGTCTTTTTGCCAACTTCTGGGTTATCCCCCCGGTAGGGAATGTGTGCCTTTTGTATTCCGCGTCTTGCTGCACCGACGCTGCTCTTCCTGGCAGACGAAGGCATGGAGGTCGTCGTGGGTAGTGGTGAGCTCAATTAGATGAGAAGTGTTTCTGTCCGTGAGAAACAAACAATCGACCGCGATGTTTGGCTGAATCCCCAGGACCAAACATCACGCGTCACGCGTTTGATCCCACATGAATTTATTGACTTTCTTCACTATGCACCATCTCTCCAGGTCCTTAAGGCGCTGGTTGTCCACAGCCCACTGCCATGGTCCAAGGAGGGGTGACAGAGGTGTGTCACTTTCCTGGACCTGGAATGTATGGTACTAACCAGCTCTAGTTGTTGTCGGTATGTCGGGGGGTGTTGACTCCTCTGTAACTGCCAGACTTTTAGCGGACAAGGTGCGTTATTGTGCTCGGCTAACATCTCGCTATCAACATTCGGCAGGACTATGATCTTTCTGCAGTTTTTATGCGGAACTGGGATACTCATGACGAATCGGGAACAGACCGAGGCTGTGAGTGGGAAAAAGACTGGGAGGACGTCCAGCGGGTCTGTAGGAAGCTTGATATTCCATGTCAGATGGTACTTTGCCTGACAATCCTATTGGAGCTAAATCTAACCACCTGCGTAGATTGACTTGTCTCGGGAGTACTGGAACAACGTCTTTGAGCCTTCACTGCAATTATGGGAGTCTGGAGTCACACCGAATCCTGATGTCTGGTGCAACAAGTAGGCTGTCGTACCTATTCCACCCCAGCTGCTGCTTATATGCGCAGGGAAATCAAGTTTGGAGCCCTTCTGGAACGACTACCTATTATTTCCGCGGGGAACGCTTGGTTCGCAACTGGTCACTATGCCCGCAAGGCTTGGAAGCACAACGATGACGAGTCTTCTCGACCACAGCTTCTTCGTGGGCTGGACCCGAGCAAGGATCAATCCTATTACCTTTCTTCAATATCCGAGGATGGCCTACGTCGTGCACTTTTTCCTGTAGGCGACTTAACAAAGTCGAAGGTGCGAGAGCTGGCAAAATATTACCAACTTCCCACTGCAGAACGGCCTGAGAGCATGGGCATATGCTTCGTTGGCGAAAAGATAAGATTTGGTAGATTTATCTGTGAGATTGATTTCTGCCTACCCATATGTGCTCTTATCAATTATCTCCAGCTTCGTATCTTCCACCCAATCCTGGTCCAATCGTTGACAAGGTAACGGGGAAAACGATTGCTCAACATTCCGGCTTGTGGAATTACACGATTGGGGAAAACGCGCGAATAGCCGGGATGCCCACGAAAATGTTTGTCTCGCACAAGGACGCAACTACCAACACCATCTTCGTCGTACCTGGAACAGATAACAATTTGCTATATAGCAAGACTCTCCACGTTCCTGACTTTATCTGGATATGGAAGGGTTCTCCGCCACCAGAGATTGACACAGAAGCCGGTTTCCGTGCACGGGTTATGCATCGTTACCGCATGACAGATGTACCTTGCACCGTTCATAGGTGCGTGCATCTCGCTCCAGATTACGCCGTAATTCATCGTCTTTGGCCAAAGTAGGGCTCAGGACAGTGGACATCTTGAAATAGCCTTTGACGAACCGGAAAAAGCGGTGTCTCCCGGTCAAGTTGCAGCACTATACGATGGGACCTGGTGCTTGGGCTGTGGTATCATAGAACGAACATCATAATTTAACAGTCGATAGGCGACCTCTGCAGATTCTACAGCTCTCCTTTTGGGTATAATCGATATAACTTTGCACAAATTTGTCCGATATAACCGACATCACTACAATCCTGGGATTCAATATACGCCTGGGAACAATCGGCTGTTAACCAAGTTCCCCACACCCTCTGCCACTTCGACCAGATAAAACAACCTATCTTAAGTCTTTCGGTAAGCTTCGCGCCTTCTCGTAGAACATCCCTTAAATTGTCGCCACAGATCGTCAATCCTGACCCATGCACACCTTGCCTCCGGAGCTTCTCCTTATGATCTTCACATTCGCATGCTTCACAAGCAACATCAGCGATACACTCACTACCATCCGCCTCTCCCACGTCTGTCGTTCCTGGCGCCGTCTCTCCCTAGCATCCCCAAGCCTTTGGTCCACCATCTCATACCACTCGCCTTTTGGGTACCACCGCAACTACGTCGCCCTCCAGAAACTCATGACCTACCTCGCGCGCTCCGGGAACAACCCTCTAACCCTCTACCTCACTATCTATAGCAATCAAGATGAGGGTTTCCAGATCATCTGTGAACACTCTGCTCGTTGGAAATCATTCACCCTCCGTTGCTCCCAGGGGCTTATACCCTCCATAAGCTCGCGCCTACGAAAGGCGCCTGTGCCCATCCTCCAGTTCCTGTGCGCTACGGCCATTCCTTCAGGCCGTAATCAAGAAGAGGATAGCTCCGGGCCATCACCCGCTTCGCAAGGGAAGGGCCCATGTAGTATTTTCTCTGGGGGTGCACCAAACTTGAGGTACCTCGAGCTTGGAAACGCCGCAGTATATTACATGCGCCCTGTCCACCTCGAAACCCTTTCCACAGTTCACCTCCACAGCTCCTTCAACGACCTCGAACTCTCCCCCTCAGAACTCAACGCAATCCTCACCATCCCGAACCTCACAACTCTCACCATTCTCACGGAGTTCTGGGAGCTCATTCCCGACATCGCAGACATCTCTCCCGAGCGCATCATCATGCCCAAACTACGCTACCTGGGTATTCGTGGGCAATACGGGAGCGACTACGAGGTCATGCGCATACTCGCCACAATCTCCTGTCCCCTCGTCGAAGTCCTCATGCTCCAAAACGTCCTCGGAACGAGTCTATACGACGCCCCGACTGACATTGAAAACCGTGAACCAGAAGTATTTCTCAACCTGCACACGTTACACCTGGTCGACAATTGCGAGATCTCAGCATCACTTCACCCACACATTGCGCGCGTCTGTGCTCCTGTGAAAGAACTCGTCTTCGACACTGGTTCATCCGACTCGTCCGCTATCGGTAGCATCTTGTTACCTTTTGAGGAGGACGGTTCATTACCTACGAAACCACCCATCGTGTTCCCGGAGCTGCAAACCCTTGTGATTAGGTCGGTGGATAAACGTGATGCGCAAAATTTGATTATCATTTTACCTGGGTTGGAGGAACAGGGACGGCCAATTGAAAGGATCGTCCTTGGGCCGGAGATTGTTGATGTGTGGATGAGGAGCGGGCATGTTGATGGGCTGAGGGAAATGAGGGTGGAAGTGTATAGAGAGGAGGAGTCTGTTCCTGGAGTACCTTTATGGGTTAAGCCGAAGAGGACGTTGATTCTGCGGGCTGCTGATAGCAACGAGTCGTCCAATTCTGTTTGAAGCTTTCAAATATATGTGGGGGCGAAGGGACCTTGAGGGTGTATGTTATTTCACACAGATCGGGACAAGATTACTGTACAAGATTTCCAAAAGCGACGACAGTCAACGGACCGGTTTACAAGATTCACAGCAAAGACTCAGATCAGGAAAATGGGGGGCATGGGCGAAATGAAGCACAATCGCACCGGGAACGAGATCAAGAAACGGCATAGCTGGGTGGACATCCGTCCTCATTATAGTCACAAAAAGGTTCACCCAAGATACGTGTAGTAACTCGGGACAACCCTAAGCAACTCTTCAACATACCAAAAGCGTTCCATCTTCGCATTCTTCTTCTTTTTCTTCTTCGGATCCTGTGGTTCGAGGTCCTCAACGCGTACCATTTGAACCCACGTACCCAGACACCCCATGCCGACGGAGATAAGATCGAGGTATGCCGGGTCGACGAGCACACTGATTTCATCCTTGTGCGGGTCGAAGGGAGGCAGCGCACCAGGTTCAGCGGCTTTGGCACCGACAGTACCAGCGTCAGCATCACCAGTACCTGTCTCCCCACTCTCGATCTTCACAGCTCCTTTCGAGGACTCCAGAATCTTGGGCATAGATAGGTGCGGCTCCTCGCCCTTGTTCCAGTTGACCCAAGGTTCGAATACCACTACACCAAATGTTCTCCTCAGAACGCCTTCCACCGCCTCTGCGCTCACGTCCTTGGCGACTGGGAACTTGGACGTGTCGGCGGAGGGTGGGAAGACAGCTTTGATTCTGCGAACGGATGACTCGACGATGCCAGTCGTATGGGTAATTGGGAGAGCTGTGGGGCCGAGGAGGGGAATTAAGCTAGCTGGTCTGAAAATGTTCCAGCTTTCGTCATCATCTGCGTCGTTGCTGGCGTTGGCATTAGCGCCGGCGTTAGCATCGGCGGTAGTGTTAGTATCGCCATCTGGTTCGCCAGAAACCTCGACTATGCGAGTTCCGGTAACGGCGTCCTCATCTGGATGGATTGTGACAACTTCGGAATCCCAGTCGGTATCTGCTCCCCAACCAGTCGACTCCCATCCCTCGCCCTCTTCGGTGTTGGCTGTATCGTTGGTAGTGTCGGTTGTGCCCCACCCCCCGATTCCCCAGGGCGGCACGTTCTCAGCTGCGTTCGTGCTGGCAGCCGTCTCAGCTACTCCATTCCCACCTCCTTCAGAAACATCTTCCATTGGTGAATAAGATCTGAAGACAAACACCTCCGTCTTCGGTCCCCAACACCCTTTACACGCCTTGTGAAACTCGTCTGGCCAAACTTTGGCGAGTTTCGACGTGAGAGGAAGTTCCTTGAGCGCAAGATCGATGATCCGACGCGTCGATTCGTGTTTCATCGCTTTTTCTTCGCGCTTAGGCAGGACTTGATTGTCGATGAGGAAATTGATGAAGAAGCGCATGAGGATAGGCGCGCCGGTGAGGTTCGTGTCGGTCCTAGTAGAAAGGATTAGAAAGTTCTCTAGATACATTAAAGGACATACCAGATTATGCCACGATCACGAGCGTAAGACGAGAAGAACACCTTCAGCATCAGAGCCGGATCTCTCAAGAACGCCTCGGTCTTAGCCTGAGCTTTCATTATTGCATCCGCAGAATTGAGGTTCTGTGGATTTAAGATACCTCCCATGAGATCGTCGTCATTGTCGAAATCGGAATCCGAGTCATCATCGGATTTCTGTTTTTTATTCAGTTCATCGGCCTTAACTTCAGCACCTCCATCCGGACCGAGTGGAATCCCAGCAAAGCGAAGGAACTGTGTAATGGAAGGAGAATCGCATTAGATGACGCGGCGATAAATCCGATTGGCGACGATAACAAACCTCCCCCCAGACAAAAACTGGGCCGGATTGCTTTTGTGCCAAGGGCCACGGCCGGAGGTTCTTGAAATCCCAAGCACCTTGGTAGAACCTCTCATACGCGTCCAAATGCCTACGCACACATCCATCATAAATATCGAAACGCTTCAGGGTAATCAACTCACGGGTCGTAAGTTCCTTGTACACGATACGCAGGCTCTCTATCTTCCCAATACTCCTCCCAATCCATCAGTGTCGGCCCGGCGTTAATGCCTCCAGCTCTCTTCTTCCTCCTTTTCCTCCCAGCCGCACCTTTTCCATTCTGATTGGCTCTCTTGGTTTCGGTCTTGCACCAATCTGTTGAGTGAGAACTTGCCAACGTTACAGTCGGCAAACCGCACGCGTCAATCTCCGTTTCGTTGTCGTCACCTCCTGGTTTGACCCTGATCCCTCGTTCTTTGAACTCCTTAAATGGAATGATCTTTACACCGTCTGGGACTTTCGGGAAGGGCGGAAAGCGGATGAGATACTCTGTGGTGTTGCGTGAACTCATCGCCGTAGCGGGTTTTGGTTGGTTTTGTGTGGACGTAACGGTGATGGGAATAGTGTCGACTGCCATGGTAAGTATCGTGCAATGTACCGCGATTGAGAAGAATTATGAGTGACCGTTGTGACTGCTCGGAAGGCAAGATGTACCCGCCTGTCATTCCATTATATCAACCATCCTTGCCTTCGGCGATTTCCTTGCTGATTCCAAATCGACTGCGCTTCAGAGCTTCTTTAATCCTGGCAACTTCCCACAGCCTTCTTCCAGTATACTTGAGAATAACACAGAATCTTGAAGTATTTTCATGAATAAATATTACACCATCGATTTTGATGACAGCGTACGAATCCAGTATTGTACAGTCGAGCCGTGTGTAATCAAAGACCGAAGATCCCGGCATATCTCCTTTAAAATGTGGGTTTGCAAGACTGTCGCTTCTCACACTCAGTTGGGGCTTGGAATCCGAGTCAAATGAGTGGGGACAATTCAAGAACCTCAGAGTGCTTGATTCCTCAAGGTTTCGATGGTCATTGCCCCGCGCTAGGCCCGATCACCACACAATGGCGCCAGACACAAGATCGTCTCGATAATTTCTGGCGCCACCTAGTTCGCCATGCTTGCGCGGTCAAGAGGACGATCGGCGTTACACGATGGTACCCTTCACGGCTCCAGTGGTGCCCGCTCGAAAGCGAAGGGAGTCCGTGACAAGTACATACACGAATGTTTCAGATTGGATCGCCTTCTCGTCATTCCCCATTTCAAAAATGGGGTGCTGCCGTAAATTCCAGAAGTACCGGTCATCGTTTCCTCTGTGGTTAGCTTTGCTCTGCAACAATGGCCTTGTTGTTTCTTTGTCCCATGGGTCTCTATCTTCTCTATTTGCCCTATTTTACGTAGGTCGTCAGAAACCATTGAGCACTGCAGATTGTGTATGGGGTGGTCGGCCATTGCATCGCTGACAGCTCCGTTCGGGAGGCATCCGGCTCTCGTCGTTAGGCTTATGAAACACACAGCAGGTCGTACGTGCTGGAAGGGGATGTTACATATTTGCCATGAACTCCTATGGCCTCAGATTCTCTCGATGAACAGTTCTCGCTAAATATTGTAGTACGTTTCTATAAAAGCTCGCTCACTCACTTCTCTCTTCGTCCACTTAGGCTTCTAAATAGCGACAGATGCACCATGCATAAAAGATAAACTACATAGGGTATGTAGTTGCTTGAGATACAGCCATCCCTCAGAGTGTCGGAATCAAATCTATGATACAACCCTAGGAACCGCCGACCTCCTGCACACTTCGTGAGAAAAGATCAGCTGCAGAGGAAGATTTATACTGTTTGCTCGGGATTCCTCTGTACGGCTACCTCCTGCAAGATGTCTAGTGCAGACTGAAGCCCTTTAAAAACGAACCTCCTTGACCCGTTTGTCTCTAGGAAAGCCCATGCCGTCGGGACGTTGATGGCCTGCGGAGAAAGCACGAGTGATATTTTGTTGTACAGCTTGCTCCTGTCAGGTGTGCCACAGATTTTCGCTAGGGAGGAAATATAACTGCTGATCGGGATAAGGGGGATATTATAGCACTTCCCAGCTTCGGCAAAGTAGAGGATGTGATCCACATAGGCGTGGCCAGTGGTGCGACTAAACTTAATAGAGTGAGAAGCGGTTTTGAGGACTACGAAGGAGCTCACCTTAGCCACGGGGCTATTCCATTGATGATATCCCGTTCCGTTATTTTGTTGCCGTCAAACAGCGGCGGGACGACGAGTGTTATCGGCTTTGGAAGGCCGGGAACACTCGCCTGGAAAGTGCAGATGTCATTCTCCGAGAAATGAGTGGGACCTTCCAGAGTCTGGCGACCACTCTGGGATTGCTGTGGTGCGGCTGATTCGACAAACTGGGAAAGAGCAGGTAATGAACACTTAGGCATCCCTCAGCCATTCATAGCATGCAGTGACGACTTACCGAGGCTATTTCTGCGCCGACTGGCCCTATGAGCCCAATAAATGGTTAGGGGGGCTTGATGCTACCGAATCAACATCATTGTTATTGCTACTCACAAGCACACAACATCATCATCAACATCATGATGAGAGAGGGTAGTATGAGATGGTGAAGCGTTTGGCTTTTTAAAAAAGCGATTTATGAAGGGTAAACAGTTGCCCATCTTTGTAAATGACTGGGAATAGATATGTGTGCAAAGGAACTGGAATGTTGGCCAGGATACGGAAAAGCGTCCGCTTTTATAGTGGGAGGCTACAGGCAAAGACCTATGCCGGAACTCTTACCACTCCGTCCCCTAAACCCAGTATCTGGCATAAAGATCACGGAGAGAAAGGCAGTCAGGACATCATGCCTCAATTCGGAGGCTGCTTCGGAGTCAGATTTTGCCCGAGTGTGACAGACTGCCTGAATTATATATGACATCTTTGCGACCACCGCCGACCAATTCAACATAGGAAGCGCTCGGACGTTCATCCAACCGCGCCTTCCCTGATTTAAGTTAGCGGATGTCCAACCCTTGGTAATACACTGCCTCGTTTTTACAAGAAACCGCCGGGACTACGTTTTCGACTTCTCCATACATTCGCAGTCACAGAAGATCCTGTTTTCGGTGTGAGGAATGAAGCAAGGAAGAATTAATTACTTGAAGGATGGCCACATGTTTTCGGGAGAGAACATTCGGGGGGTCGAAAGAGGTGATCAATTTTCTAGGTTTCTGGGGTCGAAGGTGAATGCTCCGTCGTTGGGTGCTCCGGCACCTCGAAAAACGATGTAGATGACATTGAGCGCTTCAAAGTCGCCAAAGAATGTCGCATATGGCCACCACTGTGACTGAGTGAGTGTTTGCATCCCATTCAAGAGCGGGTGTGTGCGCGCCACGCCGCAGAATGCGCCACTTATGAGCACTCCGAATTTTTGTTTCTTTTGGTATCGAGCATAAAGGAGACTGTCGGTGATGCTGAGTTTGATGGCCATATAAGTGGTTCTTGTTACAGTAGACCCTCATCTATGTATGTCCAGATATTTCTATGCTTGAACTACACTAAATCTATTTAACAACAAGTTAATGATTTCTCTCACCCATCCGTGGTGGGTCATCGGACACACATTGCTGAGAGAGGTGATTTTTTCAGAGTCAAGAACAGACTCACGGAAATCCTTTAATTGATGACATCTTGGACAGTTTTCAAGACCGATTCCGCTGTTCCTTCGGATGGCAACTGTCGCGATACTTTGTTGCTCAAATATATCCATGCCCTCGGCACTAGAAGCATGCTTCCCGTGGCCTCTCAGACACCGGTTATCATAGCATTTGTAATGAGCGAGACTTCAGCACACAGCATCACGCCCGATGCCTCGCAGAGGCTTTCCAAAGAGTTGAAGTTGCTCATTACTAGTGCGAGCGGGATATTGTAGTGATCACCAATTTCGGTAAAGTAGGGAACATGATCAACAAAGGGATAGTCTTGCCGGCTGCGACTGTAGGCGCGAAAGCCCACACACTGGCTCCCAAGAAGGTACGGAGCTTGCTAACTACTTAGTGCCACTTAAAGTTTGAAGTTCGAAGCTTATGAAGTTTTAAAGTACTAAGTCGGTTGGAGTCAGAGGGGGCAGCTTCGCGATAACCCAAGTTTGCACTTCGATGTCACCCAAGTATAAGTTCAATCATTCAATCAGAGTCCTGACAGACAAGTCTTGAACACCACGCAGTTCGCGGCCTGCTGCTGCAAAAGATACACAAACTAGCAGTGTTTTAAGCTTTGTCAATCCGATCAAAACTGAAGGGTCGCGGCAACTCAATAAGTACCCACAGCCGCGGATTCATTTTATTGCTGATCTAAGAAGCGCTCAAATAGGCGCGCCGAAGTAGGGGCAGGATGCGGTTGGCTCTATGCAAAACTTGGGAGTGAGCATCTAACAATCCAAGCACGAGGCTAAGTCAAGTGCATCTGCCCTTGCACGGCTGCGCCCATCTAAGCTTCTGGTATTCCCGATCTCTTTGGTCTCTGAGAGATTCGCTCCAACACCATAGGATGAAAACACAATTTCAATGTATTGAAACGCATATGAAGACAAGAAAGCATTAGGTGAAGCTGTAAAGCGTATGTAAGTATGCGGCGCATTGTATGTATGTAGTAGATACATGCATAGAGAAAGAGTTATCATATGCAAGGCAAGAATGAACGCTGAACGGCAGAACGCAGATATGTACATATACAATGAGAATAATCAACAGAGAACATGGTGTCCGACAAATTAAAAAGTGGAAGACATGGCGCCAAGCAGGAAGTTCGGGGGAGAAGGGTCGACATTCGACCGTAATGCCTCGAAGCAGTGACCATTCCACCCTTGTAAAGGCTCGCCAGTCACAGCTCTATATCGCGAGAAAAAGCCTTGCGGCTTAACCCAGTGCAGTGGAATTGTGGGACGCCAAGGATGCATAAACAGTGAAGCAAATTCAAGATCAACACCATCTGTATACATACCACCAAAATCAACAACCAAGTTCCCAGCATTAACATCCTAAAAGAATTCAGAACCAGGGAAAAACTGCGACGATCCCTGTCCTCTCTCACTCCCACTCCCCACATCTCTCTTCAAACTATCACTGCTCCTGCGACCCTCCTTCATTTTTCCCTTGGTCAACGACCCAGCCATAAACTTCTTGTGTAGGCCAACCTCCTCGCCTTCATCAGACGACTCGTCGGCTTCCACCCCGTACTTCTGCTTCCGCTTGGTCGGATCGAAAATGTGACTCTTCATGTTCAACTCTGCGCTCGTTTTCCTCCTTACTTGTCTCTCTACTTGCGGGTGTAGGGCGGGCTCTATCTCGAGTTGCAACGAAAGCGTGGGTGAAGGCGTTCGCGGAGGCGATTGCCGATGTTGATGTGGCAGTTCAGGCGCCTCTTCGGCGAAGCTCCGTTGGAAGGGATCCAGGTCATCCACATCCGCTGGTAGAGGTGGGGGAGGTTGTGAAAGAGGCTGCAAGCGCTGTGCAGGTGCCCGGGTCTTTGTAGAAGGAGGGGTGATAGGTACGGAAGGGGAAGGTTGGTTCGTAGATCGGGTCTGCCCGGGTTGTGTGGAATGGCGCTGCGGTTGTTGGTGCTGGTGAGAAAGCTGGCTTGTCCTGCGAGGCGGCGATCGCGGTGAAAGTAAAACGATTTCTTCCGGTTGCTGTGAGAGGCCTTGCTGAGGACGGTTCTGACGCGTCCGGGAAGGAATCTGATTTCGGTTCTCATATTCGAACTGTCAAGTCGTTAGGATCACAGAAAGTATACATGAGCCTCGCGACGCACCAGGATAAATACTTCTTCTCGTTTCCGCTCACCAATGTCCTTGTCGATACAATAACAGATATAGAGCGTGTCGGCTGTATCCTTCACCAATCCGACGCAGAACAATCCAACAAGGGCGGTGACACCCCCTGCAAGCACCGAAGCACCTAACGCTTGATTTGGGGCACCAAGCGTATGTGCAACGAACAAATAGGTCAGCAGCGCGAAAGGGAAAGACAGTGTCAAAGGTGCGACAGTCAGCAATGTGAGGGGTGCTGCATTGATACGATTAGCCAAATCTGTTTCGTAGGAGCAGCTCAACAGAAAAGATGAACACTCACGTTCAGAGCTGAACTTCTTCCTTCCCTGTTTGACCTTGGCCTCAACACTTGCGGTCAACGCTTTCGCCCTCCTTGCGCTGGGCATGAACGGATCTCCAGTCAGCCCCGCATATACCAGCGCATACTTGCTCAATGCAGTCGTCACCCCGTCTAGATAACCAACTGCCAACCGAATTCCATTCACGAGAAAGAATGCCCTTGGCGGGATGTACGCAGGTAGGCGTTCAAGGAAGAGCGTGAACAATGTGAGAAGGCGAATAATTGTGAGGATAAGAGCAGATAAGCAGACTGTGCCTAATGATGGACCTGTTGAACGGACGATAGCAGCGTGGATGGTATGTGTTGACATTGGAGGTAGTGGGAGGACGTCCGGGCTGTGACGAATTAGGGATGGTCCAGAATATCAATGACACGGATCACTCACTCAGCAAAGTACCATGCTCCGATAACGCCTGCACAACTCATCCTGAGAATACCTCTCGCAACACCCCAGCTCCATAACCAAACCGCCACCGCCCCGAAGATCGCCCAGTTCGCCCAACCATAAACATGCCACTCCAGTTTCGTACTATCCTTCGAGGGTGTTCCGTATAGCAAAAGCCGGAAAACCAGTGTCAAGAAGGGAATGGATCCAATTAGAGTAACAAGAAGGATCGCAGGAGATAATGCAAGAAGGAAAGGATTAGCGATGAGAAGGTGCGTGGTAAGCGTGAGAGTGGATGAGGCGACATGAATGTCGCGGGGGAGGCGGATAAGTCTTCGGGCAGTGAGGATTGACAATACAAGCGGAATCAATGAAAAAAGACGAAGACTGATGAAATGATGATAGTCAGTACCTTAGCATTGATGGGGAAAGGTAGAGAAAATTAAACGAATGCGGCGTTCACTTTATCATTCATCGAAGCGATGGGAGGCGAACGCCAATAGGTGGAAGAGCAGCAAAGGACTAATGACTCACCCAACAGTTTCGCCCCAGGTCGGGTCTCCTTCTTCAGCATCCCACATAAAACTCCCAATGAAAGCCCAGATGGCGGATATGAAGAGTGTTACAGGAATGAAAACTGAGGTTGCAATCATGACAGGTCGCACAAAAATGCGTAGTAAGAAGATATGTGTGTAGGCCACTAGGGCACTCAAAATTGTCAGGATAGTCAACATTGGGACAGTATGCAATAGCGTCGTGTATGGGAACGGCTTCGTCACTTTCGAGGGCTTTCGAGTGAGGAACAGCAGGAGGACAGAGAAGAGGACGCATAACGAGACACTCGCCAACCATAGCGCGGTCCAGATGGAGTCATTATACTTCCGTCGATTTCGGGGCGTATGCCGGGGATCTGGGAGGTTGAATACATCAAGGGGTCTCGCACGACCGTCTCTCGGAAGCAGGGACTCTGTCAAAGATAGGGAAGCGGGTTGTCTGCCTGCTGTTGAGGGGGGAGGGGGAGGGTGCTGTGCGCGGGCTTGAGGACCAGCGGGAACATACACGTCTGGCGGTGGTCCAGAGTCGGACGAAATTGAAGACCGCGAGGGCGAGGGTGAGTGAGATCGTCTGAACGGTGACGAGGCTAGATGCGCAAGCCATCCACCATGACGGGAACTAGACACAGATGATGCATCATCAGATCGGATGAGGGGAGTCCGTTGAGGGTTGATTCGTCTGGAGTCAAAGCCCCCCGCGGACATATGTTCGTCCTCATCTAGTCGAAGATAGGGGTCGTCATCTTCTTCCTGACGACGTTGAGCAGTTCTGCTGACCTCGCTCTCTCCAATGTGTGGGTCGTCGTGGTCATCTAGATCTGTGTCGTGACCAGCACGAGACTCGTTGTCTGTGGTGAAAGAGAAGAACATGGGTTGGGAGGAGGAGAGTGTGGCATCTTCCTGGTTTCGCTTATTGAGGTATTGCGAGGCATACGCTGCGAACGACGTCGCCATGAGCGTCGGTGCTGGAGTTGACAACGACGGAATATGTTTGCAGCCAACCCGTACTTCGTCAACTCTCCCTCTCCCTCTGGTCGCGTTACGCAGTCACCTACGTCACAGTCACACACTCCTTCCTCACCCAAACTACAAACTTTCGTCGTCGTCTCCTGACATCCAGCCCGTGAATTCTACTGTTAACCCTACCACAACGGACGTTCTCTCTCTTTCGCCTCGTCACTCCTGCCCTACTGTTTCTTCCTTCAGAGTCGACAAACATCTTGCGACCGTCGCCTTAAGCAATACCTCTGCCACTAAAACCTCCTCTCTCTCACAATCGGGGTTCGCTGCTCTCGGCCCTGCTATGCCAGTACTTACTTCTGGCGAGGTCATGACCTACTCTACTTTCGACCTCGTTATCACGTATCCATCGAACGGCCTTCTATTTGAAGGCAACTTCTCTCACCGCTATCCATTGCTGATTTTCAGTGTTCTCGAACGGCTAGTTCTTGCATCACCGCCCACCCGAATCGGCCGCTGATATTTGATGAGAACACGAGAAGTTACTAACAGGATCAGACCAACAATATGTTCGTCCCAATTTCCAGAGAATCGTGAATGGACGCCAAACCCCATGTTTCAGGTTCCACTCCAGTCTTCTATCCAAACTTAACATACCAATCAGTTCTTTTGTACGCTCATTAGCTTCGAGACAATACACCTCCCACGAGTGTTTCCTCATACTCTTTCCCGTGCCAGACTGAAGCAAATAAAACACCTTGAGGAGAATAGTTACAGTGATTCTGCCATTCCACAAAATTTCCTCAGCCGTACGGACTTGCCACTCCCCACACAGCCACCCTCAACATTACTCCATCAACCCATCACCAGCCATCACCTCGTGGTCTTCCCACAGAAAAATATCCGGGCAGTGCAGTGGAATCATCGCTCCTGATGTTATCCCCACATCACTTCGCGCCTCTTTGATTTTATTGTGTCATACTGAAAATTGCACAAAGACACCCAGCTAGACCATCATCCCCGCACGCGGTCTTAGTTTTTTCATAGCCATTGCTACCTTCTCGCACTGGTTTCATCGATCTTGGTACCTACCATTGCTTCCTCCCATCAGCATCTCTCGAGGGTGAGGATAGGAACACTTTCTCAAACGTGACAAGATATTCGAACTGACTCGGAATGCACAGTACATCTTCGTGAACTCGAGCCAGCTACGTTGAGTCATACGGACATTTGATCTCCCCGATTTCATGAGGTGGATGGCTACCACAGTCTTAACGAGAAAGTTCTCCAACATACAGCATACGTATTCACGGCTTGCAAACCAGCTCAAGCGTGTGACCATCAGAAGAATCATTCCGCCCAGAAGCTGCGCACCCTCACAACCGCATCCAAGCAATTAACTCACCGAAGTAGTCAAAGCCTAGCCCTAGAAAGCCTCACCGACGCTTCGGTCCCCACATCCCATATCCTAACTTGGTTCTCACCGCAGCGAGCGCCTCAAAAAACATGAGACAGATTAGCCAAGCGCAGCAATAATCTAAATCAACCCCAAAAAATCTTGCGATCTCACACTCGCCGCTTCCCGCTAGCGATGTTGCCGCAGCCGCCACAGCAATACACACCATGCATCCACCACGTTCACTCTCAATTTTTCCAGTATCAGGCAACTTTTCACCGATCAAGTTTATTGTTCCACCGCATACGACAAATGCACAGTATTAAGTGACTGGCCACACACTGTGAGGCAATTAGACTGACAGCAGGATTACACGCAACGTACGTATCGAAGCAGCCCTGGTCGTTTCGTTTAAACAAGACACAACAGAAATATAGACATATCGCGTAAGATACAAAGAATTTCCCAGAGGTATCAAACTCACCTCACCTCAGGTCACGACTCCAAGTTGAGCCTCCCTGCTTCTAGTGTGTGAGACTATGCGGATGGATCATCACCGTAGAGAAAACACGGGGTTACCAGCACATGCTACTGGCTCACTTCTGCTCTGTTTCTTTGGTGTTTCTTTGTTCGATTCCGGTTCGATCGCTTCGTGGAGCATAGCGCTTTCTTCAATGACAAAACCCTTGAAGCTCGGTGTTGATTCTATTGCGAGGTTGCATTACGAGATACTGAATGATTCAAATCAAGACTGAAAACGTAAAGCATAATAGTTTCAGTTGGCGGCAGCAAGCAGTAACGGAAGTGGACGTTTGTCGAATGAAATCAAGAGCCTGGCCTCCACCGAAGCCTCGAATCACGCCCTCCAGTTCCCATCAAATCGTCGACCACTCGGAGAATGGACTATTAAACGCCCCCCTGGCATCAGGCAGTGGCGGGAGCAAATGAACTTGAGAACTCTTAAGTTCACCTAACACCCCCCCTCGTTCGACGACCTCGTTCTCCCACACGTTATCCTTCTACAACCTAGGCGTGGCGACGAAGCTGTGATTCCAAACTACGCCCGACCCACGTTTACTCAATCAACCACGATTGCTCACCTCGTCAACTGTTACTCATGGCCCATTTTCACAGCGCTAACTCTAATGCTTTCCCCTGCTGATCGCTACCCCCTGCTGATCGCAATGACAAGCATAGAGATTAGGTCATAAAAATCCAACGCCACCCGCCTGCATGGTCAAGACTCAATCAAGCCTTTTGAGGTCACGTACAACGCACTCCCAGCATACGAGAGGTTCCACATCAGAATCAAGGATAAAGCCGTAGGTCGTTGCCGTAGTGGTAATTGCCGTGTAATGAGTGCTCAAGTAGTGCTTAGAAGGGTCCGACAGGTACGTAGTCTATACGGCCATCAGAGTGGGGATGGTGCCTAGTCCAATCTGTTTTGCGATCAGTCGGGACCGTTCTAGTTGCTGGAGTGAGTCTGACTTCTGGTTCGTGAGTTTAGTTTTCGAAGTGGAATATTCTTTTGTCGGCGTGAAGTCTCAGGAGGGCCGTTCGTCTTCCCAGCCCCGGCACCTAGCACCAGAGCGGAACTTCCCTGATTGGGCGCACTGAGCGGGGGCATACAGCGAGACCAAAGCGGTAAAAACTCAAGTTCAGACAGATTAAAAACCTCTTGATCCTGGGCTGAATCGACGTCAAAGCTCGAGCCGGACTATCATCTGTATAACATACAAGCACTCAAACTTACCACCGATAACCTTCTTAGTTCAACCCCAAACGACTGTGATGAAGCCTGAAGAGCATAAACAGAGAGCTTATTGAACCACGCTTACACCGCTGATTACGGCTCTCGGCCAAATACAACTTCCCTCCATGTCAAGTAAAAGGTGTGAAGGCGAAAGTTTGGCCTATCCCACGCGGAGAAAGCGCCCCACCTGATCCTAAACCTTGAAATACAGATGAGTACTTGCAGTTCATTAATTGACGGGATATGGAAGACGAAGGCGGACGGATGTAGGTGTAAGAGGAGACTGGCAGGCCAAATGAAAGCCCGGGTTGGGTAGACCGATTATATGGGCATGCGGAACCCTATCATCGCATTCCTCTCCATCTGTCCGCTGGGTGTTGATATCGATAACCTCGATAGATACCGTGAGCCTTTAAGGCTGGGAACAGGTTAAAGGGGTGAATTACATTACTTCGAGTCCCGCTCTTTCGCGCACCCAATACACTGTCGGTTTTGGTCGAGTGCCGAGTTCGGATATCGTAGTCATATACCCAAGTAAGCGGAGCCATGCTATCATTCCGTTTGTCAGGCATAAACGACTGTCCAAAAAAAGACCCACAGCACTTCACAATGACCAAGTGTCGAATATGGACCACTTCCTCCGTCCGAACAAGATCGAAGAACAGCTGGTGACCAACTGATGCTGAGACATATTGGCCATATTTGCCGCGAACCAAGCCACCTGTCATACGAAACATATCCTTTACAAGAGACACAGGCGCATCGAAGATGACATTGGTGTACTAGAGTCGCGCTGGCCACTACTGGTGTCGTAAAATATCATTACACGCCGCCCCGCCGAAAATCAGACTCCTGTGTCAGAAATGGAAACGCGCCGCTAAAACACGCCGCCGAGAGTTTCGCAACCACGCAAGCTAGAGTAATGCGGCACGGATAATAGAAATGCAATTCAACAGACTATTCTTGGATGTGATGGAAGCTTGGCGTCGAGAGGACCCTTGGTCGATGGTGTGGACGATCAAACGCAAGTGTCTGCTGAGAAGTTAACAATTAGGTAGCTATAAAACCTACCTACCATCATTCAGGAATCTTGTTTGAAAACAACAGGAGCACAATGCCACCGTAAACGGAGCCCGATGTACCGCCGCGGGTAAATCTATCCGTGCCTATGAGAGCCAAACCACGGTAAAAGCCAATTTCCCGTGTTTGACACCTGCAGAGGTTCAATGACCGTATAAATGAAAGATGGCGGAGCCGCTACGCGTGGCCGTAGCCGGGTGCGTAACTCGCCCGCGCATTCCGTCCCGGTGAAACGAGATATTGGACAGTGTTTCCGGGGAGAGTTCAATATCTCAGCTGGAGACGTGAAATGAGGGTCCTGAGAGGCGTTTGTGTCTTGAACGCCCGTCATTCATTATTTCCTTTTGGTCAAGAAGCATTAGACGTCGGGCGCGTTGCGCAGGCGAGGGTCAAGCTATCTGACATGACTTGACTAAATCCGCCAGCATTGATGGATCGCATTAATCACGTCAGTGGTGCGGGAATTGTTCGCAATCAAATCAACGCACGAGGGTCAACGAAGTTTCAATCCGGTTTTCGCGTCTTGAACTGCGGATGGACTGCGGCACCGTGAAGTACTTCCTTCTAAAAAGCACTCGCGTTGGCGACCACTAGTGTTGATGACTATCGGTCCTCTCTGGGCAACGGTTATAGAAAGAAAGTAATTTTTTGGACTACGAGCCCAGGTGGCAGCCTTGGACATAAAACGAAGTAAACGATAAACCGACGGCTGGATAACGTATTGCGAATTTGTTGTGAGGCTTGTCAAGATGTCGTGATGATCAGAGATTTGTCAGTCGGGTCAGCTGCTGTCACGCAACGGGATGTGACAGCCACCTCACGGGCCAGCTCGTGCTTGACTAAACGGATCGCTGAAAGTCCCGGAACGGAACGGATGGACGGCACAAAAACATATTTCGGAGCAAATGCGCTGACGTCTTTGCCGGGCACAGGGGTGATAATCCTGACCAACCACATCAACTCCATGTCCCAGCTTACTAAGACCAGACTCTCGTCTAGGTTTATGTTGCACTTTAGCCGGCCGCCCGATGAATAACCTCTTAATAGCACAGTGAGATAATCAAGTTCTTCAAGTGGTCGCACCGTCAGTATGAAACGAGGATCTTGGGTTATCTCGTATGTCTTCCCACTTCTCGTCGTACCCACAGACCGTACGCAGAAAGTCTTCGAAGGGCATGCGCTTTGCGTGCTCAACATCGTGTTGGAAATATGGCGCATAGTCGACCTGGGTGGTCTGGATATCACGAGAGACATGACCGCTGGTACCATAATTGTATGGAGTATCTCGGATCTGGCCTATGTCGACAGACGTGCTCTTCTGCCGGTGCGGGGTGCTGGCCATGCTGCTTGTGCTTCCGACTCCGAGTCGCCCGCAGTGTTGTGTAAGCCAATGGCTAAGCAAAGTGGCCTGATAGCTTAGCCTATTTGTGGTGGCTTTGCTTGCGATCGGCCAGGCGTCCGAGGTTGATTTTTCACGCGCGAGAGGCCGGACATCCAGCGCTTGTAAGGCCACCGAGCAAAACTATCTATGGCGCTCGTAGCTACGTAGACCAACTATTAGGTAGATGTAGGTTAGCGATAATGTTAGTGGAATAGATGAGTAACGATAATGGATGAAAGTCATGACAAATAGGAGAGAAAAGAGTGTAAGCAAAAAATTCATCTAGTTTGACAGCTAGGTAATGTCTGGTTCATCGCTGCTGTCATTGTCCTGGTCCACTTCACCACCCACAGCTAGATTCCAAAGCTGCGGCCCTGCAATTAATCAGGAGGAATATCCTCATCAAAACTGAGCCGTTTGCAGATCTCTCTGCAACGGTGGCCCCTAGCCGTGTGAGTAGATTATACTCACAATGGCCGGAGGTATTTTCCTAAGTATCTTCTAGAAATTCGAATATTTTTAGTAAGTCACCGGACGAGCTAAAAGATGGACTTCGTAAGCGTACAAGCTAGCAGACAATGCCAGCAGCAATCAAGCATACCACCCTTCAGCTACTCTCCTGCCAATCCACCTGACAGGCAGCCCTAAGCTAAATCGGCATACACTCACCGACTCGCGCACCGCTTCATCTGAGCTTCATTGTTTGGTAACACCCATGCCGTATTCCAAGTCATAAGGACAAGGGCCATATTCGTTGACGGTTGATGGTCGTCTAGGACAGTCACCTTGAATGCATAGTCATCACACTGTCAGCGGGGGCCATAAGCAACCGACAACCGAGAACGCTTTGAGCTATAAAAAGCCTCCGGTACCCCACATATATAGCCAGGTACGCGGGTCGACTTTCTATATCCAGACTCCTTGGCTCAGTGGCGATGAGGCCTCGGTATTATAACCGCTGCGGTTCGACCGGAGGCTGAGGTTTGGGGAGGCGGAAAAGTGGGAAAGTGGATGCGCGCATCAAGTCTCCACACATGCCACTCCAGGCTCTTGTCTTGCAAAGCATTGCATGCGGTGAATGGTCTTTAATTTAGATACCGCATTTTGATAGCAACCACAATGGGATGTACTCGAATACGATATAACGACCTCCGTTGAGATTGAGTAAGACGAGGTCAATGGCAGATGAATGTGGTTAATACACTTCGAGAGCATGAGTTTACCACGACTTCAGAATTGGCATTACTGAGACAGCATTAAACTTGATCAAGCCGTCCCTTGCTTGATTTCCGCGAACTCATTGTAGTGCGCGGCAACGAGTGATTCATGCGCAGGTCTCTTCCAGGCATACGCGGGAAAATCATAAGCATCAAGTCGAGCGTTAATCAAATGAGCCATCGAGGTTGCGCGGTTCGCGATCACGGGCAGTTGGGCAGTGGGCGACTTAACAAAAAGTTGGCCTCCGAGGTCACCGATGGTGTGATTTGCGGGCCGGCATCGTGTTCTGGCTTGCATTACTGATACATTGGTCCTTGGCATAGCTTGATAATAACATGGTTAGTAATCGGGCACGGACTCAACAGAATCATTACAATGCTGTCTAAATTTCCCAAGATGCTTACGGATCGCGTGCCAGATTATTTCTTCTCTCCGTATGCTACATAACGAACAGGCCAATGCAACAATGGAAGTCAAGGCGACATCCCAACTTCCTCAGAGGTTGGACCCTTAATCGCGCTTAATATGACCAAGACAGTGGTTGCCAGAAGTTGCCAGAAGTTGCCAGTCTTAGAGTTGTCACTCATCAACAAATGTCACAAATCCTTTGCCTTGAGAGCGCCTCAAAGAGTCTATTTTACCGAACGGCCGCGGGGGGTCACCTCGGACGGTTGCTACTCACCTGCTATAAGGCATTTACTTTTTCATGCAATGATGGTTGCATTCCTTGGATGCAAGTCATACTCGTCTCATCAACCTGCAGCTACCGAGAGATGAACCGGCTTGCAGGTAGCCAAGCTCTCTGTCTGATTTTCCAGTAAATCAACCTAAGGGGTTGTACAGCCACCATCACGTCGGCAACTTGGGCGCGCCCTCCCACTCGCATAGGAACCTGAAAACGCTTAATTCACGCTCCTGAAGTCATTCCAGTCCCGATTGGATTTTGTACATTTGTTGATTATTTTAGAGCGTTATCTTCCGAGTGCATGTCTTATTCAACACCCAAACCTAGGGGCAGACTAGATACAACTATTCATCGCGAAGAGGACCACACCAGAGTCCCGCGCTTAACGGGGCGCACATATCCAAAAAAGGTAACCCTCCGACCTTGGATCGGACACATTGCGTGTGACTGAGTAGCGAAGGCGGAGACCAAAAAGCTGCGGACCAGGATAGATCACGTTAAATCACGTTGAGATTGTCGACTCGCCTGTCGCTGGGTGGTCACGCTGAGTAATTAGAGCCGGGTAATTACGCTGAAGGACAAAAGAGCACAGCCTTTTATGGAGATATACTAGTGCAACACAACGCTCAGTGCGTGAGGAACTTGTTTTGTGAGGCAACATCCAGTGAGGCCGTCAGCCATTCGAGCAATGTTCAACCCCACGTTGATACCAAGCAGCCCCTGAGCTCTGCTATCGCGTAGCTTGGTTCTAGACGCTTTCGTCCTGCTTGGACTAAGGGATTCCGGCAGAAAAGAGGTAGCCAGCCAAGTAAGCTAGAACAAACGCGGCAACGAACTAACGAACTTCCCATCGATTACAAGTGCAAATCCTTTCTCCTCCTAAGAAGGAAGTTGGACGTAACTGCAGAGACCTCTAACTGGACAAGTTGAAATAGTGACGTCACCAATGACCACTACGTCTCTTGGCCCCTATTCAGGACCCCATCCTCTTCTAGAGGCAACTTCGTATAATCGTGAGCCTTATGATTCGTTAGTCTCCCCACCCCCTAGAATCCCACACATCGTCCGTTACGCCCTTGGATGGCCCCATAGAAACGGATTGGTTCATGTCAATTGTCACAGCTTCTGCTTAGGTCAGTTGACGGTATGTTCCCTGTCTTTGTGCAGCTCTTGAATTCGGGGATACCACGCTCTTCCATGCTTCTAGTCACATAGATCGCAGCCTGTTCCCACAAGGTACGCACAGGCGTCAGCTGCGCAGACTTCGAGCCGAAAGATTACTGACATCGCTCAAAATGTATGCCCGTCCTCAACCTGCTCGGCTCTAGAGTAAATGTATAGCCTTCCAGGAATCGTTCACCCTCGATCCCAGTGACAATCCTTCATGCTACAACGAATTTAGATAACCCAGCACTGCGCCTAGGTTGCTAACCATACTCCCGGTTCCTGCTCAGTGCTCCATCAGCTCTTGGACAAGACACTGACGGAAATGGACACTACCACGGATTATCTGATACAGTAGGGGCGCTTACGCAGGACGCCAAAAGGAGACACTGGTTATCGACGGCTGCGATTTGCCGAAATACCCGCGATGCCGCCGGCAGGCAACAAAATTCCTGCCTTTGTCACCACTTCAACGTAAGCTGGCCATCTCGCCCGTCCCCAACACTCATTGGCAATTTGGCATACCAGACTTATGTTACCTAGTTTCTTCGTTCCTACACTTCCCGACATCGACACCTGCTCCGAGGTACCCACACTTCACAGAGACGGCTGGATGAAGGTGATAGAGCCGGCCCGCTCCTAGTGTGTCAAACCCCTACTTGCCCCACATTCGGACCTACCCGATCAACTACGTCATGACTTGAACTTGGGCAAATCGATACTTAAAATTAATCATCGAGTCTATTCTCTTTGGTACTCGATGATGTGCTTCTTGGGTATTCATCTGCGTCACTGGGGGAGGTGGAACATCATAGCTCGCCGGGTAGTCACAGGTGATTTGAGTGGTTCGAACTGACGAAGTAGTTCGTCAGTGTCTGTGGGGTATGGGGTCAGGTTTGTGATGCAGGTCTGCCCGTCCCAAGGTTGCCACCGTCGGATCCTCCGTGGCCCCCACATCCACTGCGTAACAGGATTAGAAGTACTGTTTAATCGGCGCTCGCAAAGCCATGACAAGAGCCTCTGAGCGAGGAGAAATTCCATTGAGCAAGGCACAGAATCGTTTTCATCCTAACATGAGACAGAAATATTACCATTGCGAACTCTTTCCTAGACCTTGTTCGGAGACAGCTTGAAGGCGGGCCTACACCATACGAACGAACATCATACGAACGATTTCGACCTGACAGTCGAATCTTCTTACTTCTGATGATAAGGCAATTAATGGTTCCAACGTGATGGATAGCCTAGGCTGCCTGCGGATGTGATCGTAAAACTTTTTGCAGTAGTAATACTTGAGAGCATTCTACACTCTTTCGGCTCTCCGGGATCACATATGTGCATGTTCAAGAAACGTATAGTTGAGTATCAACGCCACCAAATACGCTACAGCACAAGCCAGGGGACACGCGGTATGACGTATGACGTATGAGCTTCCATCTCGGTGCGTATGGTATGCTCATGTAGGCTTGATCCTTTGAGCTTACTTCCCGTTCAGACACTTTCTGGTATCATGACGATAATATCTCGGAGGACTAGGCCTCCTTCCATTCCATCCGTTTCATGATCGTTCTCATTACCTCTGTTATGTGCTCCTTCGAGCTCATTCCGGACTCAGTTGTACAGCGTAGGTTTACCAGGTCAACAGCACTGACGCGATGTCCATCCGATGTGTAATCACCGTCTGGTGCCAGCATGGGTTATGGAGTCTTTACGCCTAGAAAGTCAGTGTCGGCGCTACATCCCTCCCCTTTCCAGGATGCGGTATACACGAGGTTAGCCAGTGTCGCACGGCTCATCTGCACACGTTCTGCCGGCAGATCTTTCCTTTCTGGTTACGTCTGGACGAGCTGAATTTGAACAACGCCAGTATGCCAATGAACCACTTCACTGATAGGATTTGGTGGCAGCTCTTTACTGGGGTTTTAGGTAAGGTTCAAGTTTCGCTTCATACTATTTCATCGACGCCCATGGTTATCCTGATGGCTCCGAGCCGATAAATGAGTGGCATTCTTCATGGAACTGATGGTGGTAAGTGCCTACCATGCCTGTTGTAGATTCAGTGGAACATGAGTATCGAACTGCACGTTTCTTAGAGCCTACTTCATGGAGATGAGGCTATTCGGGACCATTCCTGCAAGCGCGGAAAACTTGGATGATCCCCTCAAGGCATGGAAGTTGGAGGGAACGTGCAAGGACTCTTGAATGTGACCGAGTGCTTGGTTAAGTGTCATTTGACCCATTCGATTTCGTAGTCCGGTTCGAAGTTCCAAATCTCCTGCACTCGGGCACGACGTGGCATGTGTGCCGAATGACTGTGTCGGATGTTCATTGTCCAATTTCAATCAGAAAGAGTAGAACAACTGTTTATGTCCATGGTCTGGGATCCATGATTTTCCAAAGTCTCATCGGCTGCGAGTTGCCCTCTGCCACATTGACCATTGGCTGTTTGGACTTTTGCCCCCCACACGCGCCGGCTGACAACGTTGGAAATACTAAATCGAACTCTCAAGAGTCGAAACCTTCTCACTCTCACCATCCAAATCTTGACAACTGGTCAGACATCCTGCACCTTATCTACAATCTTATCACACGTGCGAAACAACATTCTTCGGAGTTTGGGCACGATTGGCGGTGGCCACATGCTACATTGCTCTCAACAATGGGTTGATTCCCAGAGGAAGGAATGAGCATTATTCAATCCCATCTCGTTGGCTAATTACGATCGCCAAGTTTCCTTTCCTACCATACTTTTTTACCACCCTCGGATTGCAAGTGGGATCACGTTAGACCTAATCACAAGTCAAGATTATCGCCGACTTTCGTCCGACCCCCGAATTACCCGACTCTATTGCCCACTTCTGAATCCAATCGGGATTTTCTTTCCTTGTCTTGTATGGTCCTGACCAGCACAGACAAGCACCCAACTCGAATCGGGTATTTGGGATTTGCGGCGATCAGAGTGGACGAATGGTGTCAGTGATTTCTAGGGCCTGCACCTCATAACCCTATCTCGTCTAGTGTTCTTCACTCCGCATTGGCATAAAATCACGGTCCATTCACACGTCAAAGCGCTGGCTGACTTGGTATTTCCAGAAAATTGCATTATGAGCCTTTGCATGGACAACTGGTACACATGGAACGGAACAGCATTGTCCAAATCGCAACTTCTAAATCGATAAGAGCATTCATGTGCAAAGACTGAGGCTCTGAACTTTGTGACATAACACTGACAGTGGTTGAAGTCGAACTTGGAATGTGGCTGTGCTCGGATCGACATCTCCAGTTTGAGCTATGCTGTGCAAGGCGACGCTCAGGTTCGGGCGCCACTCTCTCACCAAGACTACACTCATCACTCCGCAGACCCCCAGACTTGTCTGACCTGTTGATGTCACTTCAAGGTTCGACAAAACACAGATGCTGTATTAGGTACCACTAGCACGGCCCCCCCAGAGCCACCTTCACTTGAAGGTTCGGCAAAACACATACGACGATGCTGTATTAATACCGTACCACAGCACGGCCCCCCCAAAGGGCCACTAGGTGTACACGCGTCGAACACGAATCCCCTCGGCCGTTGATAATCGATTAGAAACAAAGCACAGGTGCTTCAATCATATGTACAACAACATATGAAGTAGAAATGAACAGGGCTGTAAGTGTCTGGAGTAGCAAGGCCTTAGGTTCGGGCAGTGTAGTTTTTCGTAACATCCCATGAGACTCGGCTTCATGGGTGTTAACAGCACTTCGATTGTCTGATTCTAATCGATCGATTGTGGGTACGACTTGTTATTGTTCCTAAACTACTCAATTGAGTGTTAGTGTCATTAAAGAGCATTAATCTCGGGACGCGGTTCAAAGCACTACAGTTGAGGTTGATAGGTCTGGTAATTGTTCTCCTAATTCAGGCAAATCCGTGATTTCATTCGAGAAGGCAACGGCTCGTAAGTGACGCGTACCCTATGCCACCTCACGCACATCAAAAAGCGCCCGAGAAACCACATGTCCCCAAAAAGGACAACGCGAGGTTTGCGCACCATCTCAGTCTCCGAGCCAACAAAGCTAGAAACAGGCAATGTCATGTAGTACAACAAGCTCATTAGAATCAAACGGCCCAACTCACATCGCCACTCATTAATACCCCAGCATCAACCACCTCACGCAGATGCAGTGCAAAAAAGAACAAAATGCCATAAACCATCCGGTACTCATACTGACGCAAACACGCCTTCTACCGAAAGATGACTCAGAGAGACGAGAGTACCATTCCAAATAAGTCATCTATTAAATTAGACCAAACTCGACTTTCAGCTGAGCGGGAGCTCTGAGCAAGCTGTCCATTCTCCACGTCAGGACGTGTGTGTGATATATTGGATATATTGTGATAGGCACGGCACCCCCAACCGCACCCATTGAGACTCCGAAACCCCGTGAATTCCGAGACTCCGCGATTCCACCGCAATCGCAAATTTTGGCCGCACTATTCACCCAGAGCTGCCAGATTCTTCTGTCTTCTTCAGACCTGCTAGCACTCTTGTTCGGTCGCGGGGTATTGATTTTTGCTGTCTCATTTGACGTGGCACTGCGAGGCCTATAGTGATTCCAGATCCAAGTCTGATGTACCGCTGTGTTGTTCTGTTTTGTCTAGATTGTCGAAGTCCTATTAACTTTTGTTGAGAGGTCTGAGGTAGCGAAAATTCACAGAGACATTCGACAGATCCAGTTCTCACTTGGACATTCGCGAGCTTTCGAAGTCAATGATATAATGCCAACTGTATTACGTTGAACGACTAGAACGACGTAGATTGTACGAGAGGTTGGAACAGAGACGTAGTGAACAAAGGAGGATGAGGGAATAAGTAAAGAGTTATTGTATTGTTGAAACAACGTATGTAAGCCAGTGCGCGAAAGCAAGCTTAGAATACCTATATACGGCGGATAATTATATATATAACGGATGAAAACAACGACTGAAAGAATGCAGAGTATAGATGATTGCGAGCGAGCATGATGATTGGATGAATGTAAAGAAAACCAGCCGAGTGCATAAGACATAGGAATTGACCAAAAAGACCATGAAAAATGAAGGAGAGGACGATATCCGCGAGTGCAGTTTAACCGAATGAGGAATGCTCATCTCGTTTTTGAGATTGGAGCGAAAGAGAACCAGTTACGACCGAACGCGGACAGGCATGTGCGGGTGTGATTCCTGTCGTCGGTGCGCCGGTTGAGGAAGAGGGATTGGAAAGGATCGGATGAGTTCTAATGTTGATGAATGGAGAGACTTCTTGGGGTGTGTCGGTGCACTCTGCTGGTGAGGTTTTCCATGCTCGGGAGAATACGAAGGAGAGGAGCCGAGTGAGCTGGGGGTACGGGGCGAAGCTGAGCCGGAAGAAGACTCATCGCTAGACGGCGATAGCTCGGGAACCGGAGCAGGTGAGGTCTGCGGCGACGCTGTTCGGCTCGCGGCAGGATGGGGATGAGTGAAATGGAGATGGTGGGTGCGGTGGGCGTGTGAGGCAGGGTATACAGCGTTGAGGAGACCTTGGTGGTGGCTCAAGATATCGGACTCGGTGACACCGAGCTCGAAATCGAGGACATCGAGGTACTCGCGCTCGATGCGACCAACATCACGCTTGCCAAAGACACCGGTACAAAGAGCCCAGTGTACGTTCTTAAGAGTGGAGTCGTTGAGATACTAGAATAGGAAAGGATGAGCATTCAGAGACAAAAAAGGGGGAGTGTGGAGCAGATGTGCTTACCTTGGAAGCGACGATGATTGCCCCAAGAAAAACTCGCTCCAGTGCCCATTCCTCCAACGCAATGTGCAAGTGAGGTTTGGCCCTGTCAATATATACCAGGGCAACAAGGAGGGTTTGGATGGTGATCTCTGCACGCTCGATGACGTTCTTGGCAAAGGTGATGAACTTGGCATGTTCTGGACGGCGTGTACGAGAGCGACTTGGGGATGAGGAAGGAGTAGGACGGCCCATGGCATAGTCTACTGTCTCCACTACACAATCGACAAGATACTCTGGACAGATGTGAGTGTTGGAGGGTGGGTAGTAGGGGAGGAGGAACGTACCGATGACATGTTTGGAGACCTTGATGTTGATGAGCTCGAGAAGAGCTGGGGAATGTGTAGCAGGGTCTACAAGGGAGTTTGGATGGACAGGGGACGCCTTGTACATGGCTGGAGATGAGGGCGATGAATATTGGGAGGCATAGTAGAGGTAGGATATATAAACGAATCGGAGAGGCAGAGAGCCGATACGGGGAATACGGAAGGAGTCACTGCTTGTGAGACTCGTTAGATCGGGTTTCAATCTCAGATCTCCCCAGTCACACAGGTCACTCCCCTCTGCAAACCAGCTCAGTTCGCCTACCCGACGCCCGCCACCCACCCTTCTCCCGCTGTCCACGCACCAGCCCATTGCTGACAAACCTCCCGTGCCCTGCCCCGCCGGCACCAAACAGACGCTCGCTGCACGAGTCATTGCGAATTCTTGCGGCATCCTGGGCATGCCCTCTCCTGCTGACCTTTGTGCTGCTCTTCATGACTCGTCCTTCCGGTCCCTCCTCGGGGAATCTGCTGACTCTCACTCACTATAACGTACCTATCCACTCATTGTCTAACAAGGCAATTAAATTAAATTTCTCAATCCCCCCCAACCTGGGTAGACTATATTTGTACAACAAAGCTGCAAATGGTTGGCAACAACCACCTCGGAAACCAGAGTACATGTACGTACGGCCATTGGCAGGCACAAACCCGCATTCCCCGTCCACCCGCCTTCCAATCAGTCTTCTCACCTCCCTGCATTGTCCATTTGTGGTATCCACGTACATATATACTTTGACTGACGATGAGCATCCATCAGCCCACTCGACTCCCTTTCCCTCTATAGACATAGCCACATCCAACTATCATATCATAACCTATACCCTCCATCCCGAATCAGGCTCATCCTCGGAATCCTGACCGTATCAATCCAGCATGTGGCGCATTTTCACTATGACGCACTTGATGACACGGATTTACAGGGAGCTACTGTCTTCTTGAAAAATCGTGCCACGCCAGTCGCAGTCCGCAATGCGCAGTCACATTGGACGGTGCATTGGCAGACATCGCAGCATCGTTCCCAACGCGCTTAGATTGCCCAAATCACCATATCATATCACCACCTTAACCGGCCTCCTGACACCTAGCCGTCGCTTAGGCTGGTCACGACTAGCCCCCACCCAGTGAGAGGAGAACTGGGCGGGGCCCGAATGTTCCTTGACCGCCCGCCCTTGTGAATTCGCTAAAGCACCTTTCTGCCCCTTAGTCCGATTTTCCTTTCGCTTTCCGTGATCATCACTCTGATGGTCCACGCTGCAACTTTGAATCCAAGCGACTCTTTCTGCTTTCGGAATTCTTTTAGACTATAGAACTAGTTCACTTCGCTTGCGGTCATAACCACTCACAGAATCACTCTTACTCGAGTAATGTCGATAATCAACGTTTCCAAGTTCTAAACATCAGTGACCACGGTGACATACACTATTATCACAAAGAAACGACAAAGTCGGAGTTGCACCGAAAACTGCTCCTCTTAACAAAAGTCTCGCTCCGCCTGGCAATTTCCCCACTCCAATAACCCCAGTGACCACACCAACTATACCCAGCCCCTCTATTCACAATGCAACGCAAAGGTCAAGTCATGGTCCATTCCCAAGTGGTCTTTTCGATCTCGTAGGACCGGAGGTGAGAATGCGGGAGGTCCGGACGTCAGGCGGTCCTAGCATATAGGCATTAACTTGTTGATGCTACGGTAATAGCGGACCCTGCTCGTTCATGAGTACGGAGAGCCCATTCATGAGCGATCTAATTCCCTCCTTCTCTCCGTTACTTTCCCGCAATCACGGTTATGTTTTTCCTTCTTGGATACAGCTGTAGACGATGGGAAATTTGTGAATGCTCAGCTGCAACTACTCACGCTCTCGAGCTGCAGTTCCCATGCTGCCTTGAGGAGCCCTTGAGGAGCCCCTTCCCCTGAGGACCCTGGTCTGGGTCTTGAGGCACTCACTCCCTCGGAAGAGTAAAGATAGCAATCATTTGAAATACACCAGAGAATCCTTCTGCGCTGGTAGTGAGCCCGAGTTGAGCTGATGTCTCCGACTGTGTCCAGCTCTGGCTCTGGCTCTGGCTAGTCTGTAAAACATTATCACTACCACGTTGAATTAGGGGGGTATACCCCTGAAGTCGTTCGTTCGCGAATACAAAAAATCTTCTGCGCTTCGAAGTTCTTTTCGAACCAGGGGGAGTGAGTCCCTTACGAACTCGTTGTCTCGCGCCACTTGGTCCAAAATGACAAGTCCGGGCTCGGACAAAAGCTTGCAAGTTCTCTCCTATCTATATCCGTTTGCTCTCTTCCCATCCGTCAATGTTCAGTTGGCTTGTGGATCTCGTGAACGCGACGAGCGCTGATGTTTTGCTTTTCGGCATCAACACATGGGGGGTGTTGATCACCACTTTCTTCAGTGGGTGTGCTGGCGCGATGGGGGTAGTGGATTGACAATGTTGCTTGCCCATTCCCCGACTTTCCGAAAGTTGACGTATATCCTTCTTTATCTTTTCCGCGTTTGTTCGGGATTTGTTGGTGGGATGTCGGGATGAAGAGTGGCGGTGGGTTTTTCGAGCAGGTACGCATATCGGAATTCTTTTGGTTTGCTAGGGATGCATAACGAGGTAAGTCTTAGTAAAGCCATAAAGTCTTAGTAGATGATTATACCCATTGTTAAGTCAGAAGATCTTAGTAAGTCACCGACTCGCACTGCAAAGATCACGGGTGAGTCTATAATTACCAACCTCTCCGGAGGGGGGCTTATAGATCGATATGCCGAGTCTGGTGATCAGAATTAGCATGAAGTGAGCATAAGACTTTGCTTGGAAATCCGAACACAAGGGATTGACAGGCAGGATGAACGGAAAAAAGCGATAATTTTGGTGCATACCTAGAGTCCGGCCCTGAGTTCCAGGAGGTCTGAAAAGTCCAATTAGTTCGGATTTGGGACTGGATGACCAATGATTATGGTCGTCCCAGCCATTTTCGTGGAAGTTTATCGGTTTGTCGAGGTGTGGGGGCGGGGTTCGTCATATAAGCTCAGATCGACGAGTGGATGGCACACCAGGCCACCAGGGGCCATACTACATGATCTAATCTTATCACGGGCTAGCTCTACGGATATGGCACTAATAATGGAGGGGCAGGATGATTTGAGCACCGAGCCATAGCGAAATCCGAGGATTGTCACATTCAATGTTAGCGGACTGGTGCTGCTTGGGAGCGAATGCAAACCATTAGGTCATTTATCACGTAGCCCCTATGGAGAGGTATCCATGGTAGTAGTATTCTCGGTGGCCTCATCCTCCGAGGTGGTCAATAATGGTCAACACATGTACACCCACTTTATGATCCCGCGGCTTTGGGCCAGTCACTAATCCATACTTGTTGGAGCTTACCGACAGAACAGTTCATGTGCGGTCCAACTAGCTGGAGATGAGCCTAGTGCTAACACGTTAACATCGACCTATAATTCATGCTCTGGTAACGCTGGTAACTCGGTAGGGCCCGGCGATAGCGTTACCATCTTTTGCGATAGTCTATCGCCTGCGGCTTGCATATTCCCACTTGTGAGACTCAGGCAAGCCGGTTTAGCTGAGGAGAGGATTCCATTAGGTAGGCACACCAGCCACTGCTCTTCCATCCAGCCACTAGATTTTCCATTGATTATCGTCGCCAAGTATATTAGAGTTTGCTTCTATATTTGCTCCCCGCTTTAGCGACCTCTCCCGAGATCGTATTTCGGCGGCGGAGATTCTGACATATCAAAATAGTATCCGTGCCCATATATAAGCAACAGTGCAAACATCAGTGTCCGAACAACCCTCATCTGGTGCCGCCACATGATAGGCTTCCTCCTCCCTCTCTCTCGCCTTTCGACCTTTTCTTCTAGTCTCGCACTCACGCTCAAAAGCTTATGACTTCGACCCCTCCATACCATCGCTAAGAAAGCGGCCCCAACACAAAAATGGCATATCGACCCTCCAGAACCTCGATTGCTCGATAGCCGAGCCCTGTCCCTTGACTCACCAAGGTCCTGGCGGTGCCATTAACCTCAGGCGGCGGCTTCCCGACAGAATTTATGACTGTGCCGAGAACCGACGATACAAACTTCGTTGCCCGCTTATACTGCTCGAAGGAGCTCTAACCCTCTAACCCGGCCTCTCAATTTCCCAGATCACTATTCCCCTATCTCAAATTGCTTGATCCCCAGCTTAAAGCCCACCACAGTCCAAGGAGCTCGAGTAGTTAACCCGCTTGCCGGCTTCTCCTTCAATGGCAAAACCGTTAGGTCTACTTCTTCCTCTCATGGAACTCATTTTACTCGCCTCTCGACTCATGCTCGATTATTCTCTGTGACTTCTCCCAGCAGCTGTTGTGAACTGGTCTGTACTGCTAGAGCTTGTTGAGCCGATGACTTCCTGAAGACATCTCCAGATCAGGAAACCTCAGCCGGTACGGCCACACTGACTACACACAATGGGCTAGTCGAGCTCTACGAGCGAATAACACTGGTGATCGCCCGCAGTCGCTGACGAGATAATCTGCTCCCGCGCAGCGCAATGATCACTTGGGGGATTGATCACTGTCACTGATGTGTTTGCTCGCTTAGAATTAACCTCAGGTACTCCCCCGACAGAGCATACGGCACGGTTCGGCATCTCTCATTCCGACTCCCTCTCACCCTATAGGCAATTTCAAAGCGTGGCTGAAACCTTGGGGATCTGCTTCGCCGTAGTACCGCAAATCGCGGTTGATCGAGTCTCTTGGTTTATGGTTTTGGTGGGCTTAATAGCGCTGAGATAGGCTCACAACGTGTTCTTAGATACCGTCGGGAGGGTTACATGGCGCCTTTTCAGTCCGTATTTGACCTGCCCTTCTGATGTTGCTTTAGGGGTCAGGCGAACCACCAGTAGTTCCATTTCTTCACGCGACGGTAGTCGGCTAACCGGACTCATTTCCCAAAGCCCAAGAGACATAGCCGCTGCTAAGCGACGCGTACGAAGAGAAGAAATAGGGTCCCCTTTCTGGCAACTTTCCAGGACGGTTCTCAGATTCATGGTTTGGAGAGGTGGGGTGCTTATTGTCCTCGGCTCAGTTTCGTTCTTGACTGCTGATGTATGATTAGTATGGTAGCCTCGCAGGAATGAGCGAATGCAAAGCGATGTCACGGTTGCTTCGCATTGTTCTAGTGCCAATAATGTATGACTTACTCAATAGGGAGGGACTGGGAACTAGCGACGAACCATTCGTAACGCGTGCACTTTCGAATGTCCGCGTCGAACCCCCATTGTGAATGGACCTGATTTGATTCATTACTGTCTCAGTCTGACCTCTCACGATTTTCAGACCAGTCGATTAGAACCTTCTTTCTTCAAAGTACGCACGGTTTTGCCGTAATTGGTCCCCTTGTTCTCCATCCCGCGATGGCAAGTAGCAGCGATAGCGTCAACACAACGCCACTGCATGGCTGATTTCACTTTAGTTTCGGGTTGAGGAAGTCGTAAGGCCGAGCTCGGTAGAAGTGCTTCGGGATACTTGAGCAGGAGGCATTGAATTGGATGTATAGCTGGGTACGTGGCTTTCATTAAATATTTGAATAGAACCTCGCGGATGTAATATCAACGCTCCAATAATCAGTGTCAGGCGGTATCTCGCAAAGTTCCTATCAGTGCCTTTCTGTCAAGGAAGAACGAGGAATTCGACTGGATTTGACAAGTAGGAGGGGAGGAAGAGAGGAGGCAGCAGTGCGATAAGCACCACCCTCAGGATCGTTCTCCTCATAATCTCCCATTGGTGCAATTGCCAACTGAATATGATGTCAGATAGACCACCCTTCCGCAACGCGCAATCCAGCCGTCGGGAAGAAAGCTAACAATGTTCGATGTTTCAAAACCTAAGACCCGGAACCTACAAGTTGACACCGAGCCACGCAAGCTGAAGAAGCGGTTCAGCTCCAACATGGCATATTATGCATGCACCAAAATTTTGTACGTACGCACGCACGGATACAGACGCTGTTACAGAGAGTTGGACACTGTTACGCCGTGTACTTGGGTTTTGAAAGCGGATCAGCTTGAAAAGGACAGGTACGCCTTCTCTCACAACGATTAACATGGAGGACTCAATATCCGGGTTCAGGGTCAGCTCCCGCACCAAACCGCCTTGTCTACATGCTACAGTTGCAAGAGGACCGTATGGAAGGCTTCTTTTACCTCTAATGGAAGTGAAGTCTATATTTGAGTATGGAGAATGAAGCAAGCGGGTGTCCCTAGTCGCAGGGTGGAAGGGCTGAGTAATATGCTTTGGCGTATTCATAGCGGCGGTTTAACATGATGGTGGTTCAAATGCGAAATCCCTGAGCACCGAGTTCTCAAGGGCTGAACACTTTCTGCAAAGGGATGCCCCGACGTTGAAACCCCGATTCATGTTAATTATCTCCAAATTAAGTATTCCGCGAAGGGGCGGAATCAGTTCGTACCTACGGAAGTCTACGTATTTCAGGGTCATTCCACCCGAGAGCCTTCAGGACTGTCCTACATTCCAGAGTTCAATTCGTAATTTGTTTGTCTTCCGAGTAAGCTCGCACTGGATTCAGGGATGAGGGTGCACAGGACATGTTAGACGTTGACTACAATTTCTGTCATTGCAGGGAGGAAAAGTGAATATGTGCTAGGGTCGCTTGTTGTCCGGGCTCCGAAAAAATTACCCCGTCGGCTTTCCAATCTTCTGGCATTTCCGTCCCCTACTCCGACATACGCCTGACAAACATCGAACTAACGCTCAGCAGAACCCGCGGCTCATTCGGGGTCACGGGCCCACGCAAGGCAGTTTGGTCGTTTCCCAATCTCGAAGCCTGGTTCGAATTCTCGCTGACATTGTCACGGTGAATTTAGACAATGGCGAAGACGTCCAGGTATTAGATCCAGCTCATCTCGTTGATCATCGCATTCTCGGTCGGGATCCATCTACAGGTGTTAGCTTCTGCCCTCTGAACTAAGGTCATCTATCTGTCACAACAACTTACAGGCTCCTCCTTCCTAGATCCAATACACTCATTGGCTCATAAACGAATCTTAACCTCCTGATACAACGTCTACTTCGCTTCTCCAGGAAGGCTAAAATGAAATGTTGATTTATTTTCAAATGGCGGCCAGCTTCTATTCTGGTCGCTTCCAGACGGCGAAATTTTAGGTTCATAGGTCGGGGCGGGTATCTCTGCATTAATCATGGTAGAGCATCCAAGCGTATGTGTCGTGGGCATCGAAATAGCCATTGAAACATCTATGAGGGTTCATCGGACTCCACACAGGAAATCATTACAGCAACGCAACCGCTGGAATCGAAAAAACAAAACATTTTCTCATGGCTCCTATAGGACCCTTCTTCCAGCCGCCCTCAAAGATGACGCACGTCACTAATGGATCTTACAAAGGAGATTCTCTATCCTAACGGAAGGTACGGAACAGTTTTAAGTTGAATCGGAATTGCTGATGGGCGCGATTGACAGCCGTCGGACGTGATGCCGTAATAATTGCTCCTGTAGATCAGAATTCTGTGATGCAAGTTGAAAAACGCTGGTGACCCTTCCAACCTTCCGAGTCGAACGCGAATTCCGACTGCATCGTCCTCCTTTCCTTAGAGCGAGCCTGTGATTAGGCGTTCGACTGTTTTTTTTTTTCCTGTGACACGTCTTCCAGATGGACGCCAGCCTATCGGGATGGCACTGAGCTCAGAATACATCCTGTCAACGTCGACGGACTGAGTATTTGAAGGATCATCTCTGCACCGGATCGATCCGCATTTATTGCCTCGCACAGCTCGACGCCACTATATGCGATGCCTTAATTGCAAGCATGATGTCACTAGAAAGTGCTCATCTGGATGTATAAAGTAAGAAAATAACTTCCTTGGTGAAGCGACCTGGATCAAGCAAGCTTCGTTCGCCGTGATGTGGATTAAAATCCGCAACAGGCGAGGTCAATGGTTTTAGCTGAAAGTAAAAAGATCGGGGGTGGGGGGGGTGAGGGCCAGGCGAAAGAAGTGACGTCGTTCCGTTGATAGATAAACCATCACGCGTAGTCGAACTGTTACGAATACATATATACATAGAAAATAGAAAACAACAGGACATATGCATGACCAGGAGTCAGACGTGAGTTGGAAGTGAACCAAAAAGCAGGTATAGATTGAGGGAGGCTATGAAGTTCGTATGCACAGCCTTCGCCACAGTGCACCTAGTTTGCCGCCCCTGACACGTATGAAGGTCCATGAAAGCATATCCCGTCACGACGTAAGGAAACAGTCGGTCCTCCGGAAGCTCGTTATTTGGACGACAATGATGACCCAAATCAGTCACGATGCCCGAATGCCGAATCTAACAAATTTGCTGCGCAATAGGCTGATTCTCTGAGGTCGGTGTAAAGGTGCTCCGTGGAACGGGGGACGCTAACAATCTGTTCCTTCCTTCTTCGTTCTTCCAACAGGAGCAAGTTCTGCCGAAGAAGGCATCAATGGGACTGGGACCATCCAGCAGTCCTATGCCCTCTTCCTCACGTCGTTTTTTTGTCTGGCCTTCGTCCCCCACCGCACAAGCATGTTGGCCACTGGATCCACTCTCTCGCCTAACTCCGGTCACTTCCTCTCCCCTAGCAAGTCCAAACTCTAGCTTCACCACAAAAAATTGAACGGAGTCGGTATGAAGAACATTCAAGCCGCGTCCGCTGATTTTGCCTTGTTCTTGCTTCCTTTCGGACGGCCGCGCGGGCGTTTACCTGTCACTGGTTGGCCTTCGGGAAGATCGGTGGCGGGGCGTTTCGCGGAACCGGATGGGCTTTGGTTATCATTGCCGTTAAGTCGCCGCTCATTCAAATATCTAGAGAACAGTTTCCGTCAGCACCTAAAGATGCGAAAGGCTCGGAAATGTAAGATATAAACAAGGAGAAGCATTCCTCAGTGGGACCACAAGCCAACATGACATGGAAGGTCGCGTATACAGGCAGCCGGATAGCACAGAAGAAAACCAAATCCCCGTGATTAGCGCTCCACCTTGCGCTGTGTTTTCTGCTCTTCTTGATGGTGAAGATATTGACAGGTTCCATAACATGATAGGTGCCATTTATGGGAACTGAACCCAGGACAAACTGACTTGCAGCATCCACGGCAGGGAGCAAGCGAAAAGAAGTGATAGCGGCCCAGAAATGAAGGCGAAAAAGAGACAGAGTAGTATTTTTGGGGAAAAAGGTAACAAGACTTACTGTGCAGTTTTTTCCTCTAATGTCTCTTGCAAGCTCGGCAGTGGTGGCTGGCCGAGTTCTTGCCGTAGTCTATCGACATCCCGTTTTGCGATCGCATATTCGCCATCGGTAAGTTGGGCGATTTTGGTCCGAATGTCATTACACCTGTCAGATTCCTGAGCATGGCTGTACAGAAGAGGACGAAGCTCTTACTCTTTTTCGAGAGACACTTCCATCAGGTCTGCCTGAGTGCATAGAGGACTTGAGTTCCAGAGGGAGATATTGGTTGAATGCAATCTCTACCTTGTCTCTGTCTTCATTGATCTGAGGATCGCAGTGTTAGCCTCAGAATTGCGCCCGGAATAAAAGGGGGTATACCTCTCTCAATGCATTCAACAGGCGGGTCCGTTCACTGTCGAGCCTGGGGTTGACCTTGAGTTTGAAAGTCTATACGGAAGAACACACGCTGCCACGTACTTGTTCTTCTGTTCGCGGATGTCTTGTATAGCTTTACTCTTGAAATCAAGCGTGGCATGTGCTGATAAAATGTGTGCCGTATGTAGTTGAAGTGTCAGGGCATGCTTTCTAGGCGGGTAGTCGTGATTCAGCATGGATGATCAGTTGAACCAGTCCGACCGAATAAAACGAGAGCGGGATGCAAAGCAAGGATGAACGAAGTAGGGGATCAAAGTAGCAAGTGAGTGAATTTGTACAAGATGGGCGTTTGACATGGGAATGAGATTCAACATTGATAGACAGCATACATAAACCGCAAAGGACGAGAAGCAAGTTGTATTGAACACGTACTTTAATTCTGCGGTTTTGGCCAGATGAACGAGATCCTTCGTCCAATCGCCTGTTGCCACCAAGGGGGTGGACTGAGTGCTCGTGCTGGTGCTTGCGACAGGTTGCTGGCCATGTTGCTCATGCTGTTGAGGCGACTGTTGTTGTGCTGGTTGTTGTGAAGGCTGGGGTGTTGACTGGGGCTGCCTGGTGGTGTCCTGAGGTGCGACTGTGAGTTGGGAACCCGGTGGGCCAGTATAGTGTACATATTGTGGTTGCTGGGGATGGTGATGTTGTATATGTTGCGACATCTTTGGCATTCCCCAGAATATGTGGTCACGAAAATGAGAGTTATCGGTCGATCGAAGTCCTCGGGGGCCACGAAAAAAAAATTGTTGAAACCACGCCCACAGTGTCAGAGGGCCCTTGTTTGCCTCTGTTAATATCGAGGGCTTTCGCACTGTATCCTCTTCCATGACCGAAATACCGAACATCATCACTCCTTTACTATCAAGTACCCACGAATCATTCATTCGATGCGAACACCTGTAGGCCTCCGAGCCTCTGATAATTACACTGCAACAGCAAATCGGATCCTCTCAGAAATCACTGCCCAGCCACTCACCCTATTCATTGTGACTTGAGCTAAGTTAGCATCTCCCCCGTTGATTCAACATCCATCCAGCCTCGCAAGATCACAATAATATTTCATTCCTGCATGGTCGGACGCAGACTCTCAACTCGGCTCATGATTCATATCCGTCACGCTGCGTTGTATGGAAATTGGAGTCTGAACCAGGCCGGCGGGAGTCGCATTCACCATTCTGGAGATTTCGAAGTGTTTCCACGCAGATAACATGCAAAGGTGGTCATTCTGCCTCCTCGCTTTTTGTTGCAATACCTCGGCTCCTCGTCGCGCTGGTCCACCATTGATTGATGGTATCACCCAAAGAGTTGATGCCAATATCCTTCCCGGGAAATTCGCAGTAGGACCTTTCCCCATACCTTCGTTCCGTCGAAAGGAGGAATATTCTTCACAGCAGACCCTTTCATGACATTGCCGAGGATCTAACAAAATTTCTAGCACTCCCCTGTCCTCATTAGCAAGAAGCCTAAATATGATGTAGCATGACGCACATTTGCCGAAATACCTATCCGCTCCAGTCAGGGCAAAGACTTCAAAAGGAAGAGACCCTGTTGATCACTCGCTGTGAACCAGTATCGTCGGTCCTCGGTGTGAGGTATTTTTGTTCCCTATGGAGTATGGTTCTATTCACGATAATGGTTCCACGGTAGATATAAAATCTTGTTGCAAGGCAATATGCGACTCCCAATGGATGGACTGGCTGCGGGCTGTTGGCCCTTCATAGTAAAAGGCGGCAGGTACGGCGCCATCGGATCATGCACGACAGGGCTCGTAAATGATACACTTTATCATTGTCCGTCCTCTGTGCACTCATTAACTCACCGTGGTCTGCCATTTGAGCCGCCACCGAACCGCACCAGCTCTCTCCGTCACATCATTCAACCCACTGATCGAGTGTATTAAGGGCAGCGAAATGGTCGCATTACCCTGTAACTCACAATTGAGCGATCTTGCGCAGGGTAGGATGATAATGCGGGTGTAGCACTTCCTTCGTGATTTCGTTGATGCCCTGCGCTGAAGGTTGCATTTAGGGACTTGTGGCAAATTGATATTATGTCGTCATAATCAGACCGGGAAAGGGAGCTTTCTTCTTGGTGAGTGCTTCAATGATTTCATGGCTTCGAAAGCTTGACAAGTCAGCCACCTAAGACCGACTCACCTACGTGTCACCGTAAAGTGCTTCCCTTCTGCACTGTATTAGGTCGCTTGTCGTGCAGGTGATCTGATCTATATCAGGTTTCTCGAAATCTCCCCCCGTCTCATGAGGATCTGCAAAAGCAAGTCGCCAGTTAGATACGTATCAATCTAACTGTTGCCGCACAATTTGTGCCAGCTTCTCCGCTCGTGTCGCAAAGATGTAATGGTATGTTCCCCAGGCACCTCTCCAGCTCCGAGAGTCCGACCGTAGGTGCCATTTTCGGGTGATCTACAGCCTCGGTTGATGGTCGCAGTGGTAGTTGCATGGCTTGGAACTCTAAGTCCGCCTGAATTCTGTCCCGCTTATTTGCCGTTTCGCAAGGTTTATAGAACGCACCTCGCCTGACCACCAACGCATCAAGGGATCTTTGCACACTCATTCACGACTTAACATCGGATGCCCAGGGGGCGGATGGCTCGAGTATCTCGCAATATGGTCATTGGGTCTATCAGCTTCCACGAAGGAAGAATTGGCCAACAGATGACCAGAAAAGTCTCTCTTGTACTAACGTCCTCTTTGGTCTCTCACTTCTGGGGCTCGACTGCACTCTAACTCTTTTGCATATGTAGGCGAGGCGGATTAAATGTGTTGGCTCCATCTCACACCGGCCATCACAATGTTAGAGAACTTGGGTGGTCCAACGACTTATAAATACCTCGGAACACCAGGCGAGCCTTGCCTGAACGAGTCTGTTTTTCTCGCCTTTCTCCCTAACAGACATGACAGTTTGTGTTCTAAGATGGTACCACTCAAAGATGGGAAGTCACGAAAACGGCAGCTTCGGGAGCGTCCTAAAGAAAAAAAAAGTCGTCTTGCCTTACTATCTATACCAGAAATGAGCTTACGGCACCATAGCTGAAGTGAGCGGGGAGGAGAATGATACCGCCATCGCAGATGTCGTCTCCGTCGGCACAGAACGTGATGGAGCGATCGTTCAAGACACCAGGGAATCCATCGCCATTGTCTGGGTCACCAAAGACGACTGTATTAACCCTGTTCTGAACAGTCGAAGAAAGTTGTTGTGCCGCAAGATGTGTGACCTGGACACCTTGACTGCACGAACCCATCACCATCAGCATCGATCTCACATTCCAGTTGATCAGCACGACACAAACCTATATCCTGACATAACGATGGCTGTATCCGGGCACGAATTCGCAAAAGATGTGACATCTGCGGCCATGGTGCGAGCACCGTTGGGGTCACCACCCTCCAAGAATCCAGCGACAGTAGCGGGATAGTCGACAACGACGAAGTTCAATGACCTCCCATCGGATTGCTTCCTGGAGCGCGGCGTCGAATGGCGGTCCAACAATCGTGCCAATGGGTGCAACTTCACCCGTACCCCTAGCGAAGACGACTGTAACATCAGCGCAAGACTGACGGGACTCCAGGGGCGGAGCTACATATGCAAAAAGGGTAATTTTAGACATTTGACCGGAGGTTACACAGAATAAGAATTTGTATTAGGTCGAATGGACGACGTTGGTATGCCCTTGATACTCCAAGCCTCGTAAAATTAGCTGAGGGTCATGTATGTTTGAAAATGATTCCCATGCACGGGTGCACCTCGTTGCGAATTGCATCCATCGAAGAAGCTTCAGAAGGGGAAACAAGAATAGGCGAGAGAATCGACCTCTGGAGCGCGTCGTAATTTCGAAGGTCATCTTGTGGCCACCCCCGATTGTCATGGAAAATGGCAAATATCTGAGTGGCTAACGGCAGGTACTCACTACGTTTGCCCTTCTCCATTGACTTTGTATCAAGCGCAACGTAAGGGGGGTCCCAAGATAAATGTACACTTGGCGATTCTCCCCTGCTTCTCACTATTCTCAGGTGTTTCTAACGCCGTCAGTTGGCCTAGAGCAAGCTGTTCAGGGCCGTAGTATCGCTTGGCGTGAGGGAGGGGGAGTCACTATGAGAAACCCAAGCCCTAGATTATTGGTTAATTGCGACTGCCTACGCGCTTAAAGTAGGCTTGCAAGGTCCCAATCCCGTGTCAGTGCACGGCTCCATGCAATTGATGAGAGCAGAACCACTTCTTGGTCGTGCATATGATTGCGTAGACAAAGAGACACTCAGATCGAGTTCTTATTTCTCCCAGCAATTAGCCAGATTCGGACTACGTGATGCCCCTTTGGCAAAGCGCCAAGAGAAACTGTGTTTTGGAAATAAAATGACGGTGGTAGATAGCTGTTGTACAACATTACAAGGATATCGCTCGTAGACTAAGTCATATGAAGTGGAACGTTAGATAATTATTACAAAGGATGAGCGAGTGAACCGTTTGGCCTTTTATACCTTGCAGCATGAACATCAGTCCCACTGAACGGAGATCATACCGCGCGTGCCCCCGGTTGCGTCGGGATCATCACCGACGCTCTCCTTCTGAAGTACAGTGAACACACTGTGCAAGTTGAAGGGATACCTTTTCTGCGTCAGCGTAGAGTAGCAAAGCGCAGACAACAACCCTATGGTGATCCCAACGACAACCACTACCGTAATGAACAACCCCTTCGACGTCATCAGCGCCAAACATTCCTGTTGTCCAATGGCTGGAACGGTCACCAAATCAAAGCGTGCCGTGACAGCTGTTCCACTCTTGCGATATCCGTCAAGGAATGCCTTGGCTGCAGAAAGCATGAACGTATCCACATTCTTGTTGATCGTTGCAAGATCCAATGGAGGAATGTTCCGTGCGCTGTTCCAGTCGACGGAGGAGTTCGCCATGAACATCACTGCTGCAACGTTGTTAACGAAATTGTTGACTTCAAGCGGTTCAACCGCGAAGAGTGCGGTCTGGAGGGCGGTTGTGAAGATTAGGTTGGCAGCACTTGATGCGAAATTGCCGATGGGTGGCCGTCCAGAGGCGATAACATTAACGGTGCCATCCTTGGAAATGCGAACGCGACCTCCTGAGATATTCAAGTGAGGGTCGCAGACGAGAACGCTCGCGAGAGGACCAACGAATATCTCCGATGCAGCGGTTATGCCCACGCCGTTGGGAACAAAGGTAGTCGGGATATTTCCAAGATCTACGGCAAATGGCTCAGGAGGAGACACTCGAGGGTTGGGGAGGGTATGGTTCCCTCCGATAAAGAGGTACGCGGAGGTGTTAACGCTCTCCATGATCTCGTTGGTCGTAAGGGACAATGGGCTAATACTTGAGGCTACGTTACCGAAATATTAGATATTATCCACCGAGAAATAACTAGGAGGGCTTACCGCCGCGTCCTCCTCCGAATACGAGGGAGGTTGACCAGACCTGTCCTGAAGCCATGACCGATGGCCCTGCAGAACCATTGACAAAAGCCGGTGCCGCCCAATGACAGTCGTGATGAAACTCCACGACATCCGAATCATATTCCAGTGCTCCGTTATTCAGTTCGCCCTGATCCACCGCTGGCAAAGCGATTAATTGGTTAGGCGGGAGTTTCAGTCCAAACGGTGAATGTTCGACCTGTTCGAGGCGGACGATGAGGTTGGCACGAGCAGCAGCAGCGATGAACTCCTGGAATACATCTGCGTCTGTCACCTGGCTGATCAAATTGCCAACCTTCACCATGAGTGGGACGTCAATGATAGTGGTGGCGGCGCTTATCGTCCCAGGCGCTAATTGAGTAAGGGCCATGAATGAAAGAGATGCGAGGAATGCGAGTTTGAATGTTCCGCTGGCACGTTTCGTGAAAAAGTGGAGGATGCGATCCAAGAAGCCGGAGGTCACAGTGGACACTCTGTCAGTAGTGCCAGGCACAATCTGCGCCAACTGCGCCGACCATTCTCTGCTAAAGGCGTCTGCGGGGATATATCCGCCAGCTATGATGGCGAGACTCTGCCAGAGGATGAAAATGACTGTGAAGCCGCCCCTCACCTCGGAGTCACTGAGTTTGAGGCGGATGTTGAGGGGTACGGGTTTGGCAAGACAGACAGCGGCCAAGGCAATGAATCCCGCTTCGATGAGGACGAACAGCAGGAAACGCAGGTAGAGATTGAGTCGTGTGTATCTGCTGATGGCGGAGCTGGGTTCTTCTTTTGCAGCATACCCAAGCAAAGGCATTGTCGCAGCCGGAGGAGGAGGAGAACCATTGTCCCGTTTCTCCTCAGCTGGATTGGAAGACATGAGGGACTGCACCGCGGCTGCACTGCTGGGGGTGCTCATGCTGGAGTGAGGATAGGACGGGCGACCACAAGAGCTTGACCCGACTTTGGACTATATCCAGTTTTCAGTTCTCTGGATGGGCTTCCTCCTCGCGTTCTATTACAAGTTTAGCCCATGTATCACCGCGTATCTGACGGAGCCGCTTCGTGTAAGAGCCAGCCGTTCGAATAGGCGCTGGGACTAAACCGAAATGAGTTCCTCAGCCTGGAGTATCGTACACCAGACGCTGATCATTTAAGCTTTCCATTTGGCGCCTGAATCAATATGTTACCAATAGTCCAGACTTGAAATTCTAAATATGCATTTCTGTGTTCTCCGCTATCTGTCAATCAACGATACATCGGCGAAGGAGTGGGATGCATGGGTGAATGTGATGAGAATAGAAGGATAGGAAGCGAATTCCTGAGGGGAGCCGATTGGGGACCGTTTGCTGGGGGCGTATATAGTTAGCACCGCCGCCGGCCACGGTTTCCACATATGGCATTGGTCGATGAGAAGGCCCTTCAGCGGAACCTTGAGGTCATTGAGTGACCCGTGGCTTGCGGGTGTAGACGTATGAGTATACCGAATGGGAATACACGAGATGCTTATATCACGGTGTTTCGAAGCACGTCTCACAGATACGGACGCGCAGACCATCAAGTAGCCAATCGCAAAAGTGTTTTCCCGTATGTTTCGCGCTCGAGAATGGATGAGCGCCCGTCAACTCCGGGGAAATTATGTCAGGAGGTCATTGGAGTTGAAGATCATCATGGGGTAAGCACTCTGAAATAACTTACATCCATGGAAACGCTAGAGAGGAAGGCGGGGATCGAGAGGGTCCGTTGTTGTTAGTGGAACATTGAACTTGCACATCAAATTCAATCAAGTCCTGCACAGCTCATTCACTGTCCGCATCCACGATTTCCTGACGCCTCGAAGAAACACCACCTGAGGATTCATTACAGCTGCGCTCGGCGCGTGGACATCACCAATCTTCATATGTGACATCGGGAGCTTCATGTTGTTAACCGGTGAATATCGATAAGACGGCACCTGACGTACTTGTCAATTAAAATCTTTAACCCTTTTTATTGGCACATTGCCACAGTATCATCAGGGAAGCCCTTTTTGACGCACCCACGAAGGTTCTGATGAAGAATGACTCTCAGGAGGAGGGGTGGAAATTGAAGGCGGTGAATCATCATAAGCAATGTTTAGGTTTGCCTATCCACGGGAACACTCGAACTCCCTGAACGCTTCGGAGAACAGCTCCCTATACTCGCTAGGTTCGGTTCCTGTTTTTCAAACACACATTGGTCGTCACTCGCAAGAATATCACGAATTTGAGCGAACTCGAGCTCGGGACTATGCAAAACTATTCTTGCTGTCTGCGAAGGGCCGTCGGTGTCATCGACCTGGGAAATCACCAAAATCGGCGGAGGCATGGCAGAAGTGGAAACCAATAAGGTAAATACTCCTACAGGCGATCCTTTCACCCGTCGATGGATAGACAACACAGCCACGAAGTATTCACCACGAGTGGGGGGAGGAGGACTTGAACTTACAAAGTTCGCAATCAATTGATTGGTACGCTAAGATGACGTATATTCATACCATGATAAATATTAGTATCACATATTTTATACCCACTACAGTATAGAAAGTTAAGGTTTTTCTCCAAATATTCCGCTTCACATATGGTAGAATTAGCCTCAAACGGACCAACTTCATGAACGTGCGACTGCGCCCTTACCAGCTGGACGTATTAGATTGTGCAATTCTGCTTCAGTTCGGACAGCTAGTGTTCCGGTATGATGAATTGCATGGGGACGATAGGGGAGTAGGAAGTCGGTGAGTTGGAAATAGCAACACATGAAGCGGAGGGTCGCGCTAAAGTGAGATTTTGTCCACTTCTGTAATGTGTATATCAGTTTTGGAGTTTTCTATCCGAGGGTTGTTAGGCACATGCGTATCACTTGCGCACTGTGATCTCACCCCCAGGAGTAGGAATAAAGTAGCTCGGGTTGCAACACATTTTCCAGCCTACCTCATCCTGACCTCGAAATAGAGTAACTGTAGCTTCGAAGAGGAAAGCTGTAAGTCTGTAGTACTACGACACTGATACATACAAACAAATCATACGAACAAAACCAGGGACTTACATCTCTTTACCTCTTATCTATACCTGCCTCTTACTGCTTATACGATACGCGTATCCTTCCGTATAGACCCGAGATCATCCATGTCGTGTGTGATACGTGAGTTACAAGCTATTGATCTTATCTAGTGAGCCCTGGGCTGTCCATCCGGAAAATCATTCAGCGGGGTTAGCCCATCTTTGTCCTTCGTCGGTGCCTGAGTTCGAGTCAGGTATTGGCTGTGAGAGAATGAGAACGAAACGGGTCAGGCGTGGGCTCGTTCAAGGCGCCATATACTGGCAAGCGAGGGTGGGTTACAAGGTCTACCCCTGTAGTTCCTAGCGTCTTGTTAGGTATTCTGGTAGTGGATGTCTGATAGTCAACCTTGTATGGACGTAAGCGGCGCTCTAGAGGAATGAGCACCACGATGCTGGGGAATATGACCAGAGAAATAGACAGGGGTTATTCGCGGGTGATGTTCGCGGACAGATTGTATTGAAGCGACTCCAAGGAAGGTCAGGGCCCTGGGTATTTCTCCGTGCAATATGGGTTGTCAGGCAAATTCTTACACCTCCTGAGTCATTTTCTCGACATCTACTGTGCACCAGAGTCGAGGCACGTATGAGGTGAGGGTTGATCGGGATCAATAATGTCAGCTGGAATAATGTCAGCTGGAATAATGAGATTATTGTGAATGGTTCTGTGAGTTATCTCGCCTGGTGAAGGTGGGAAACCCATTTTTCGCTCCATCGCGAAAAAGGCAAGGTGTAGAATCAGGTGACTGATGGAATCGGCCGAGGCCTAATCGGATGTTTTGAGTCGAGTCAAGTGTGGAGATTGAAAAAGTTGAGAGGTGATTGGCTAGACACTCGACCCTCTTCCTCCCTTCATTTTCTCTAAACTGCTGGACGCTGTCGAGCAGAAAAACCATGGCTCTCCCTGCTGCTCGAATTCGCGCACCGGCACACCAAAAGAACCCAGCGACGACCTTCGTTCGCTGTCGTTCAACCACCACCACCCCCGGCTCCTCAGCTGTCGATGCCAAAACAAGAGTGCGTGAACATGCTCGCCATATTAGTCGCACAACCGTTTCAAAAGCGGCACCAGCGCCCGCGATGTTCGTCTGTTCTATTATTTCTGTATCTTCTTACATCTCATTGACCTTGTACCAGTCGCCCCAATCCAGCACCGGGATTCCAGCAAATCCCTACGCCAAATAATGTGCGCCTGCCACCCTCCCACATCATCGGCCCCGGTCCCGCCCCCAATGTCCCGCTAGATCACACTTTCGTCGGCCTCTCCGGCGGTCAGATCTTCCACGAGATGATGCTTCGGCACGGCGTCAAACACATCTTCGGCTACCCCGGAGGCGCCATTCTCCCCGTGTTTGATGCTATCTACAACTCCCCCCATTTCGACTTTGTCCTTCCCCGCCATGAACAAGGCGCCGGTCACATGGCAGAGGGTTATGCCCGTGTCTCCGGGAAGCCTGGTGTCGTCCTTGTGACCTCGGGACCTGGCGCGACCAACGTGATCACCCCCATGCAGGATGCTTTGAGCGATGGTGTCCCCCTCGTCGTTTTTTCTGGCCAGGTGGCCACTTCCGCCATTGGCTCAGATTCCTTCCAGGAGGCGGATGTCGTTGGTATCTCGCGGAGTTGCACGAAATGGAATGTGATGGTAAAAGATATCTCTGAACTCCCTCGGCGCATCAATGAGGCATTCAAAATTGCAACTACGGGTAGACCTGGACCTGTCCTTGTCGATCTACCCAAGGATGTCACTGCTGGCATTCTCCGCACACCACTACCCTACAAAGCCACCACTCCCGGCATCAATCTCGGTCTTCCATCCAACCCTCTGCAAGTGCTAGAGGCTCCGACGGACATGCGATCCATCAAACAGGCAGCCATTCTGATCAACCAGGCGCAGAAGCCTGTTATCTACGCAGGTAACGGTGTCTTCGGTTCACCTCACGGTCCCGAGCTCCTCAAACAGCTGGTGGAGAAGGGAAATATCCCTGTGTGCACAACCTTGCAAGGTCTCGGTGCTTTTGACGAGACAGACCCACGCTCGCTACATATGCTCGGTATGCACGGAAGTGCTTACGCCAACTTCGCCATGCAACAAGCCGACGTGATCATTGCCCTTGGTGCTCGTTTCGATGATCGTGTCACTGGAAAGATTGACGCATTTGCGCCCGCTGCGCGTGCCGCTGCTGCTCAAGGCCGTGGTGGTTTCATCCACTTTGAGATTCAGCCTAAGAACGTGAACAAGGTTGTTGATGCTTCTATTCCCATTTTGGGTGATGTGACGACGAACTTGGCTGCGCTCGTGCCTTTGATTGAGCATGCGCCTAGGGAGGCTTGGTTCAAGGATATCCAGCATTGGAAGTCGAATTATCCGTTCGTGTATGAGAGGAGCAAGCAGGGAGAGAGGATGAAACCGCAGGAGGTTGTGGAGGAGTTGGATAGGCAATGCGCGCAGAGGAAGGATGAGGTTATTGTTGCGACTGGTGTTGGGCAGCATCAGATGTGGGCAGCGCAACATTATAGGTGGAAACACCCCCGGTCAATGGTCACTTCTGGAGGTCTCGGAGTAAGTGCTTTTTGTGCGTGTCCTATCAATGCAATCCTGATTTGCTTCCTACACAGACTATGGGCTTCGGTCTGCCAGCTGCTATTGGCGCCAAGGTCGCTGCGCCTAACAAAACGGTCGTCGACATTGATGGTGATGCTTCGTTTAGCATGACCGCCATGGAACTCGCCACTGCCTCTCAATACGATATTGGTGTCAAGGTTCTCATACTGAATAATGAGTTCCAGGGCATGGTGTTGCAATGGCAAGGTATGTCGACTTCTCCTCCTTGGCCCTCACTCCATCCGCACGCCTATCCGTCCAGCCCTTTCGTATGACAATCTACGATCCACATATGCTAACCTACCTCCTCTCTTTTTTTTAGACCTCTTCTATGAGAAACGCTACTCGCATACCGCAATGACCAACCCCGACTTTGTGTTGTTAGCAAAGGCAATGGGCGTCCACGCCATCCGGTGTCATAGCGTGGAGGAGCTTCCGGAGAAGATGAAAGAGTTCTTGGAGTATGATAATACCAAGCCCATAGTGATGGAGTGTATCGTGGAGAAGAATGAGCATGTGTTCCCCATGGTGCGTCTTATCCTTTGTATTGTCATGATCCTTCCAAGGGTAGTTCGGTTAACGATGGTGGCGTATAGGTTCCCGCTGGCAAGGCTCTACATGAGCAGTTGCTTCACCCCATGTTATCGAACAAGAAGGCATGAGAGGGTGTGGTAGGACGTTTGGATGTCGGGGGTGAGGTGTCGATCGGCGTTGTCGGTCCACCTCCGTCGCCTTTCCACGGGTTTTTCCGTTTGTATGCCCCACTTCAAAAAATCGTGGAAGAAGCCGAAGAAAACGAAACGAGGAAAGAAGTCAACAACGAAAGTCCAATCCGTTTGGATCTCTCTTTTATACTGTGATGTTTTGTAAAAGGGACAGTCATATATTCCCCATTCTTTTCGATTCTTTTTATCCCTCATTCCCTTTCTTACCTTTTGGGCCGCGTTCGCGGTTGTGGAAGTTGCGGTGGTTGACATGCTTCATTTGTTTTCCTGGCTCTAATCCTCATTCTATTGGTACTCGTTGCTCCAAAATTTTGTGTATAGTATGTTTGACTTGAAAACACAACCAAGTCTGGAAACGAGCACTATAGAGATTAAACGAGCTTCTCACTCGCATGGGTGCCACATTTAACTAACGTTGTTGTTGTGGGACCATACTGCTTCTCCCCTTAGTTGAGCTGGAATTGAAACCTTTTCCTTGTTGCTCTTGAAGTACAGCAAGTACATTGCGCAAGTCGAATGAGTATCTCTCCTTCGTCAGCATAGATAGGCAGAGGGCTAGCATCAACCCTTAACTGCACTCACCAGTACAATGAGCTGCCCCTAAATGTTCCTCTTGTTCAATGACCGGGTGTAAGTCTAAGGGCATCACAGACCATCCGACAGACAGATAAACAGGCACGGGCGTAATATTCGCAAGCCGCAGAATTATGTGTACACAGGAGCAATGATAATGAAAGAGGGGAAAGAGAGAAATGGATCGTTCCTTCGTAGGTAGCGCTTTATATACGAGGCGTTTGCCTTCGTATGCGATGTCATCAGTAGTACGTCGATCCGCAGACGTCTATCAGTAGATCAGTTGTAAGTCCAGGCTCACACCGGGATGGTCGCCAAATCAAAGCGTGTCATGACAGCTGTTCCATTTTTGCGATGTTGATCGAGGAAAGCCTTGGCTGCAGAGAGCACCAACGTATCCACATTCTTGTTAATCATCGCGGGAATCCGATGGAGGAACATTCTGTTGGAGGAGTTGGTCATAAACGTCGTTGCTGCGACTTTGTTAGCAAGGTTTTTATTTATTTATTTATTTCGAGAGGATCGGCCTGAGTGGGAACGGTTTGGAGGGCGGTTATGAAGATTAGGTTCATAGCACTTGTTGAAATATTACTGAGGTGGCAGTCCAGAGGCAATAATATTAGCTGTGACGCCTTTGGAAAGAAATGCGAGCGCGACCTCCCGAGATATTCAGATGGAGGTCGCAGACCAGGGCGCTCACCAGAGGAACAAATATCTCCGATGTGGCGGTTATGCCCACACCATTCTGAACCAAGGTAGTCGGGATGTTTCCAGGCGCCGTTCATTACGGTGGTCGTGGTTGTTAAGATTACCGTAGGGTTGTATGCCCTTTGCTACTTTACGCTGACGCAAAAAAGGTACCCTTTCGACTTACACGGTGTGTTCGCTGCACTTCAGGGGGATAATGGAAGGAAAAAGTCTATGATGCTCCCGACTCAACCGGGGGCATGCGCTTTATGATCCCGGCTCAACGGGATTGATGAAACATGATGTTCATGCTGCAAGGTTTAAAAGGCACAACGGTCCACTCACTCATCCTCTGTAATAACTATCTAACGTTCCACTTCGCATGGCTTAATTACGAGGGATATCCTTGTCATGTTGTACAATAGCTATGCGTCGCCATTTTATTTCCAGAACACGGTTTAATTGGAGATTGGGGAAAGCGGCATCACATATTCCGAACCCTGCTAACCGTCCGGAGAAATAAGAACTTGATCTGAAAGTCTTTTTGCCCGCGTAATCACATGCAAGACCAGGAAGCGATTCTGCTCCTAACCGGAAGGTAGTATTTGCACGCAATGACACGGACTTGTGACCTTGGCATACCTATTTTTATCGCGTAGGCAGACGCAATTAGCCAATAATCTGGGGCTTGAGTTCTCATAACGACAACTTCCCTCCCTCGCGTCAAGTGGTATTACGGCTTCTAGTAGTTTGTTCTAGGTCAAATGACGGTGTGGAAAACACCCGAGAATAGTGAGGGAGCAGTGGAGAATCGTTAGGTGTGAATGTGTTCTGGGGACATCTCTTACGTTGTACTTGATATAAAGTCGATGGAGAGGGGCAAACGCAGTTAGTTAGTCACCAAGATAGTCGCCATTCCCCAAGACAATCGAAGGGTGGTAACAGGATGTCCTTCGAGATTGCGGTACCCTCAGAGATTGATTCTCTCGACTATTTGTATTTCCTCCTGTGGAGCCTGTTCAGTGAATGCAACCGCAATGAACTGCACCCGTGCATGGGAACCATTCAAACCCATCCACCATAGACATGAGTCCCAGTTGATGTTGCGAGGTTTGGAGTATAAAAGCGTACCAACATCGTCTACTCAACCCAATACGAAGTCTTATCCTGAGTAACCTCTGATCAGATGTTCAAAACTAGCCTCTTCGCAGTCGTCCTCTCTGCTCTGGCATATGCGGCTCCGCCCTTGGAGTCCCGTCAGTCTTGCGCTGATGTTACAGTCGTCTTCGCTAGGGGTACGGGTGAAGTTGCACCCATTGGCACGATTGTTGGACCGCCGTTCGAAGCCGCGCTCCAGGCAGCAATCGGTGGGAGGTCATTGAACTTCGTCGGTGTCGACTATCCCGCTACTGTCGCTGGATTCTTGGAGGGTGGCGACCCCAACGGTGCTCGCACCATGGCCGCAGATGTCACAACTTTTGCGAATTCGTGCCCGGATACAGCCATCGTTATGTCAGGATATAGGTATGTGTCGTGCTGATCAACTGGAATGTGAGATCGATGCTGATAGTGATGTGTTCATGTAGTCAAGGTGCCCAGGTCACACATCTTGCAGCACAACAACTTTCGTCGACTGTTCAGAACAGGGTTAATGCAGTCGTCGTCTTCGGTGACCCGGACAATGGCGATGGATTCCCTGGTGTCTTGAACGATCGTTCCATCACATTCTGTGCTGACGGAGACGACATCTGCGATGGCGGTGTCATTATCCTTCCCGCTCACCTCAGCTATGGCGCAGTAAGTCCATTTCTGAGATAGATAATAAGACAAGGATACTTATCTTCTCCATTAGGACGCTCCTCAAGCCGCCGCTTTCGTGGCTTCCCACCTTTGAGTAGTATGATCTAAGAATATAAATTGTCATGTGTACCAGGGAGAGGAGTGAGAAAATATAAGAGGTGAAGGTAGTTAAAATATTCCTGGCCATATTTAAGTAAAATAAACAGATTAGATTCTCACCATCTTGTTTTGAGAAATTATTTAGCATACTAGTCAATGACTTGATCGTGTTGAATCCTCATATTATGCTCTGTCATGTACTCACAACATGAAAGCCTAGGAGGCTCACCAAGAATAACAATATCAACGTAATCGAGACTCACTATGATCACACGAACGATGAGAGGTCTCGAACGTCTATTAAGAGGATAAAGGGATATGCGTATGAAAGTTGGGGGATGATGGAAGCAAGTAGTCAAGTCGTATACCTCTCTATGTATCTATAAATGAAAGAATACAAATGAAGATAGACTCAGCACTCGGAAGCTGCGCGAGAACTAAAATGCATTCAATACCTGAAAGAATACAAATGAAGATAGACTACGAGGTCATCAGTAAAGTAAAATAGAAAGGGTATAAAGTAATACTAACCTCAGCACTCGGAAGCTGCGCGAGAACTGAGGGTACATAGTGCTAATCTGTAGTATAAGTACTCTACGGGACAATAACTGAGTGAGTACAATAGACGCGCATTGGCTAGTAACATAGATAATAAGATAAAAGAAATTTACGCGGTCCAAGACCCAAGAGTGTCGCGATGACGTCGACACGCATTTGTAATCCCAACAATAAATACTGTCCGTTAGTAGTCACCTGACGTTGTAAGCACCCATGCTTGCACTCCTCCCCCCCAAAAAAACTTCTGAGCACAGATATTGACAATGACTGATTGCCTAGGTGCTGACATTCGTTTGGTACCATAAAGACATAAATGCTCAAGAGCTTGCTGGACTCTTTTTTGACCATTGGTTTTGTGAAAATGGCCTTCCAGATGAAATAGTATCTGACAGAGACATTCTTTTCTTGTCCAGATTTTGGAAACATGTACATGAACTTACAGGGGTAAAACTCAAACTGTCAACAGCATTTCATCCCGAAACGGATGGAGCATCAGAGTGGACAAACAAGACTTTAAATCAGTGCTTGCATATGGCAGTAGACAAGAAAAAACAGAGTTGGGTAAAAGCTCTACTGCGAATGCATTTCAATATGATGAACACAGTGAACAATTCCAGCAGTTTCTCTGGTTTTCAGCGAAGATTTGGTATGTCACCAAGACCCATTCCACCAATCATCAAAGGACCCACTGACACGACAGAAACACCACACAGAAAGGTAGAAAAGTGTGTCTTGTCTAAATATAAAGCAGAGCATCTCAAGAGAGAAGAGACAAGTTTACATCATTAGAAATTGTCATCAGAAGGAAAATAGACTCTGTGGAACCTGCATGCTTCATCAATCTTTTCACACATCTCCCAATTGAGTGGTTGGCAATGATACTAGTGTTTGTTAAGGAGGCGAACTCCGGACAGGGGTGGACTGCGGGCGGACAGGAGCGGATGGTTCGCGGACCGAAGGTGGGAGAGGCCTTGGCTTCAAC